>CAEGAE010021083.1:0-21641 GCA_903067095.1 Girardinus metallicus | reverse complement strand
TATGAACAAACAGAGCTCAAACTCAAAGATTAAACTCACAGCATCAGATTGTTGCTATGGTAACAAAACAGTTTAACTATGAATATTGTTCTTTGGACTTTTACAAAGTAAACTTGCCAGCTCCTTAAAATCTTACATATAGATTTTAATATGTAAGATTAAAATATTATATAAATATTACAGAGCTACCAACTGCTAATTGACCAGAAACAGGAAATGTTTAGCTTGAGTTAATGTTAGACAGAGAGGGGGGGAAGGTTTGCTTTTCTCATATGGTATATGCAAATATCTGGTTTCAATTGTAGTTGAACATCTAAGGCAACCTTGCTTATTTCACAGAGTTGTTGACTTACTTCAACAAAGACTTTACATCTTACCCAGTAACATTAGAATCTCAAATCTACTATTGGTGTTGTATCAGTAATGCCATTAGGGACCTAGAGTCTGATTCTTCATGTCATTGTGTGTGTTCAGGTCAGGATGTGTTCTGCAATGGCTTGGCTGGGGCCCTGCACGGCGGACTGCTCTGTGCCTCGGCTGTCCTCAACCAAATTCTCTACATTGACCTTGTTTCTCTGAAGATTCACCTCAAGCACCGGAACACCAAGAAGAAGAAGACCTTGTAGAAGCACAGAAGCACCCAAAGCAGAACAAATGTTTTAGATTTTATTGGTTTAGTGGTGCTTTATGCACTTCGGATATGTTGAGAGTGCCTGAAGGCTTGGTGAAAGACGAGGCAGATGTGATTGGTCCGAGCTTCGAAGGCTCTCTTGTTCCTTTCCCCCTGCAGTGACCTTCAGAATAACCTCATAATCCTCTTCGCTTCAGAAATGAGTTTATCAATAAACTTTTAAGATTCACATTCACAGATATATCTCGGTTTGGTTCTTTCACACTTTTACCATGTTCAGTAACCCCTTCTTTTATTGAGCAATAGAAACTAAGGCCTTCATTTGTATGATGCTTTATCAAGTCCAGAGGACCCCAAACGCTTCACACTACATTCACCTATTCACACACACACACACACACGCATTCACACACTGCCCTGAGACAGTCTGAAAGAGAAGAAGCTGCCTTGATGGTGCCACCTGAAGTTTTTTTCCCAAGGACACATCGATGATGACTGAGATGGACAGAGTAGTTTAAACCAGCAACCCAGTTACAGGATAAACATTAATAATAATAATAATAATAATAATAATAATAATAAAGCACAGTGTGGACATTTATCACTTCAGTTTTCATGTTTGTTCAGGAATATCTATCTTTCCTCTGATAGTACCACTAACAATATGAGGTGTGTTGCTTTCTGTTAGATTATTTCCACCATTTCCATGTTTATAACTTTTCTAATTTTTTTTATCATCCGCTGTTGTATTATTCCAGTCTGTCTCCTGTAATTTTAACAGCTTATCGGTTTTACTCAAAGTGAATTCCTGTAAGTTTGCTGACATGACATTGAAACATTACACAAGGACATAGAATTGATCAAATTTATTTAAAAGATGAAGTACTGCTGAAGGGACAAAAAACTTACAATCATTTCTTTTCACTCGATAATTTTCCAGTTAATCCAAGTGTTCTCTTCTGTCGCTGCTATGGTATTTCGTCGAGGTTTTTTTAAGCTGTTTAAATATTTTCATCTACCTCTGTCTCTCCCTGACCCAAATGATTGAGCAACCTAGTAATAACAGTTATAAAAGTAGTGATAGTAACCTTTACTGAGTTCTTTTGTTATCTTACTTGAGTGATTTCTTGGACAGCTGCTTTTTAAGTTACTTCTACTTTCCCAAGTAAAGTTAATCTTGAGAACAATCTTCTCTCAGTGCTATCTAGAAACAACTAATCAGAGACAGGAGAGTTTTAGTGCTATCAATCACAATCACATGTGGCTTGCATGTAAAATTCATGAGCAGTAAATATTGTGCTATTTATCAGTATTGGACCAAAGAAAGCAAGGCAGTTGCAAGCCTTTAAAATTGTGATGCTTCTGATAGGTCAGACAGACTCAAAAATTTGTAACAGCAGCTGAGTGGGCCAGGGGGGGAGGGCAATTAAATATTTTTGTCATGGGGCCCAAGATCCTGGCGGCGCCCCTGACCCTACACATCTTGAACAAGAGCAAAATTCTCAGCGCCCATGTAGTCAAGCTCTTATTCTGAAAGGATGTTTTTTGTTTAAACACTACCGGTTTGTGCGTGAAAGGGAGAGAAGCGAAACAGGAGGCGTCTTAGTCGAAGGGAACAAAGGGTGACAAAGTGAGTGTGTTAGTAATTTCTTTGTGCATATAAAAAATATTCTTTTTGTTTAATACTTAAATAAGTTTAATTAAAACGTATTAAATGTGCTGGTTTTGGTTAGCTTAGCAGCTAGGCTCGTTGCTGAGTTCTTTCTGATCTGTTACGTTCTGATAACTGTTAGCTTAGCATCGCTAACATATTGATTCCATTCTTCCGACCATACTTAGACTGTGAATAATTCAGCAGCGGACTTATTTTGCTTCTGTTTATGTTTCTGCGTGTAAATGGGTCGTTTGAATGAAATCGGTCAGACTGTTTATGTTTACAGAGGCGCAATTTCCTCCGTATTAGTATTAGCCCTTCAGCTAGCGGGCCTTGCCTATCAGAGTTAGCCTGATTTTCAAAAAGAAGTCGACCGTCTTTCATTGATGCTTATGGCAGATATCCAGTAATTTCGAGACCGCTTGGGAGTCCGCACATAATATTTCTTTAATTTAAACATTTTGGTTCTGATTGTTGTCTATTAGTGGCTGAAAATGCTGAAGCCTGAGCGCTTTTTTTTTTCTCTTTTTGCAGTTTAACCAACATGGGAACAGCCTGATCTCTGCGATCCAGAGTCCAGCAAAGATGTCAAGTAAGTATAAACTTGTAAAAACACATTATTAATGATTTTGGTTCTAACATTCCTATTTCCCTTATACTGCTGCAAGGAAAGTTCTGTAACAATATTTATACTACAAATAATACAAATGTTAAGCATGTTAATATGAAAATATGGGAATCAAAAACTTAAACAGGTTTGTGCATTTCAGAATAACATTTCTTGTATTTAGTCACCATTTGGTGAACAAGATTAATAATATATATATGATTACAATATTACAGATTGTGTAGTATTATGCATATTATACAACATGTATAATATGCAGTGTTATACATATTGTATGATATGCTTATAGTGCACATATTATACAATATGTATAATGTATATCAATATGCAAGCACATATTGTATAAAAGGTGCAATATATGCGTATGACCGTGATCAGGACCTTTTTGTCTAAATACAAAACAGTAGTTTTTAAATAATTTTTTTCAATCATTTATTTAATTTTATTTTGAAATGCAGATTTCTGTGAGTAACATGGAGATATATCTACTTCCTGACGTTTTTAGTTGAATGTAAATATAACGATTTGTTAAATGATTTCAGGAAAAAAAATATTATTTTAATGCTTCAAATCCTCCAGCTGTCTGTAGAATATCAGGCAGTTTCTGTTTTAGCATTAGCATCCATGTATCACACTATGTATGCTTTTTGACATGTGACTCTGGTGCTGCAGAAATTCAGAAACCTCATGGAGCTGCCTTTGCTCTGTTTTTTTTTCTGCTGATCTGAATAAACAGCAGACGTTCTTCAGGAGAATATAAGTTTTCCTCTTTGACCCTCGTGCGGTAAAGCGCCCGTGGGGTCAGTGCGACCCTGCTGGCCGGCGAACACAGAATAAAAACTTGTGGGGTCCACTGGACCTCATCTCTCAGCACAGAGAGGGGGACACAAAGTTTTGTTTTAAACACCTCTTAGATTTTGAAAATGGCTAACAGAAGCTGTGTTGCCATTACAAATGTGTGCACAAATTTCTCAACGTCGAAAAAACCCAATTTCCATGAAATAAACGCAATTATTTAACACGTTGTGAATGAGTTTGTGCCTGTGATGAGTCACTAATAAACATGCAGCGTCCTCATCCTCCAACTGCTTCTTCATGGTAGCAGCATCCAGTTGTTGGTCGTGTGACGAGGAAAAAAGTGTTTCCATTGCAGTTTTGCAAAGTAAACCAACTTTGATACAACCAAAGAAAACATCTCTTCCTAGCACCAAAACGTAGCAAGTTTCCCTTAAGCAGATTTATTTTTGCTCAGTTATATGGTCAGTGGAAACGCAGCTGCTGAGTCGCCCTTTTCCTAGCTTGGGGTTTTCCTCAGTAGCGTCTTCCACTCTGAGGGTTGTGTGAGTGTGAATGTTTCACTGAGATATTTTCCTTTTCTCTCTCTGATTTCTGAGTGCAGCTGTAATTCTGAGCACTATGATCAGACTCAGGTTGTCATGTGTGTCTTTTCTCTGCTCCTGCACAGAGCGCCCATCCTACGCTCCACCTCCCCCTCCCGCCCCAACAACAGTGAGTATCTAACCAGCAGCTGCAGCCTCTGTTCCTCCTAGCTGGCCAACAGCTTTGCTGCTGTCCTCTACTTTTTGCTTTTCCATATTCCTTCTCTCTATCTGAATTCACTAAGGTTGCCACAAATCTTGTTCAGCTCTCCATAATCACTTTGGCTCCTGCTTCTTCCCATCTTAAAACCATTTCTAGAATTTTAACAGAATGTAGCTGTTTGAGTCAAGATCTCTATCCTCCTAGGTTGGGTAGAAATCTTAGTGAACTTGAGTCGGCGGTCTGTGGTTTTTCTTTTGTTTTTTGGTTGTTGTTTCTTTGGCATTTCATTTCCTCGCATTCAGCAGCAGGGTGCAACATTGTGAACGGTTCTGGTCCAGACACGGGTTTAGTTAAACGGAGTTTGTTCTCTGGAGAAACTAACCCAAGCCTCAATCCTCCATGCAGCGGCGTTGACGTGTTGTGCTCTCACTCTGAATGCCGGCCTGCTGGCCACTTCTTTCTTTTTTTCCCTTGCATGTTGAGGTCATCAAAACAACTGCTCATGTTTTCCACTCCTTTTTGTTTCTTTCTTTTTACTTTTTTTTATGTTTGTCCCTCTTCCTCCTCTTGTTTGTGAGCCATTTCTCATTCGTGTTTTGTCTCATTTGTCTTCCATCAGCAAATGCCTTCCACCCCAGGGTTTGTGGGCTACAACCCTTACAGCCATCTGGCCTACAACAACCTCCGGCTGGGAGGGAGCTCCGGAGGCTCCAGCAGGGTAATGAATGGAAGAAGGATTTCAAAATGGGACTTGGAAATTTGGGGGGTGGTGGGTGGTGGAATATGATTTGATATGTTATTTGACTTTTCAGGGAAGCTTTAAGAAAACAATAATTATTTGTGTGAATGTGGAAAGGGTTTTTTTTTTTATCCCCCTTTTTTTTTAAATGAGGCTGAATTCATTATTGAAATAATCTTCAACTAATTTAGTAATTAACAGGACTATACAGAATACAAAAAGGCCATTTTGCTGAAAAAACACGGAGCAGTAATTAAGCCAAAACTGTACAGAAATATGGACGTTTTGTATTAAGATAAGAAAAAAAAACAGTCTGTAAATCTGTTCTACCTAGAACCTCTCAAGCAGCACTTTTAACTTCACCTGGTTCACATTCTGTTAAGACAAATGTCCAATTTTTAATCAGTAAATCCAGTCAGTACGCAGCTCATCAGTTGATGATTCCAGCAGAAAGAGCTGAGCTTGAAGGATTTTTAACTGCAGATTCTTCCTTTACTACAAATGATCAGTCGTCCACTAAAGGAATCCTGTTATTGCATGTTAGGTAATAAAATGTGTTCTTCTTTCAAAAAAGGAGATGAATTCTGTTTACCTGCGACGAGACATAGTGGTGCATGACGCTACGTCGGGTGTTTGGGTTTAACCCCGCCTGCCCAGTCTGCGTCCAGCTGGAGGTGGAAACATTCACTTGAATATGCTGGATCATAAAGTGGCACACTGAACCGACCCGTACCGTTGGAGAGGAGGGCTGAGCTGTCCTCTGTGGCCTCGCCCGCTGTAGGTTAATGGATACTAAAGCTCAGAGTGACGAGGACATTGTACGGAGGTAAAACCTCACAAGTACATGAAAAACGTGGAATAATTGCAATTAATATCACTTTTGCTATTTTAAGCGACCGTTTTTAATAATTTCTTTAAATTGTGCCGACTAAATTTTTAAATGAATGTTTTTATTGTGCTGGATATACAGTTGAAACCAGAAGACACACCTAATAAGACACAAAACATTTTCTTTTTCTCTTTCTAAAGTAAAATCAGGCCAAACTTCTCTTGTTCTATTTCAGTTAGAATAAAAAAAAAAATTCTATTCCACTCAAGCAAGAAGACGGGTTCTGGTCCAGAATGTGCAGATCGACTCCAGAGCTAAAGCTAAAGCCCTTAAGATGCTGTTGGTAGGACATCAACCATATTCACATGGACAAGAGTAGTCAGAATAAACGGCTAAAGGCAATAAAACATGTAATGTAGACACTCTCATTTGAATAATCTGGTCGGACTCGGCTCCATGGAAACCAAATGGTAATCATTAAGGAGTGCAGTAACATCCCAGCCGTTAGTGGAGACACAGAACCAACACACTACTGTGACTGGTTTTATGTTCAGTACAGATGGAAATACAAGTAGATTCTTCTTCACAGGTCTACACATGTCAAAGTCTGGCTCATGTAAACGTATGGTCAGATTCATTTTGTGCCCATATAAACCACAACGAGTCGTTAGAACTAGAAAAGTTTGTTCTAATTTAACTTAAGACTGTGAGTGGGGGAAAAACTGTGTATCTAAACTTGTGGTTTCAACGGCTATCTGCTCTTCATACAACCCTGGAACAGACCTGTAGCATCTAGCTGCTGTAGAGCTAGCAGTGTTTTTAACACTCTGCTAATGACAACCAGGGCGGTGCTCTGCTGCAAACAGCTGACTGCCTATTAAAGAGGGTAAAGGTCACTGAGCTGACACCATGAGGAAAGAGGGAGGAAGGGAGGGGTCAGCGCTGTGTCTGATAACAGACAGCGGACCTCCAGAGCTGGAGTTCTATGATCACTTTGTTCTTCTCTCCTGCTCCTCGCCTGCTGTCCCTCCTTCCTCATCCCCTCATCCTGCTGTCCCACCTGAAATCCTTTCATTTCTCTTCTCTCCTTTTCCACAGAACTCGTCAGGGATCACCGTCCCAAAGCCTCCCAAACCTCCAGACAAGCCTCTGATGCCTTACATGCGGTACAGCCGGAAGGTAAGCAGGAAGGTAAGACACCCATCTACGGTGTCTGCTTTTACTGCTTGTCCTCCCCTCCCCTGACAGTCTGCAGGGGTTTGAGGGCGGGAAACAGCCAAGCCATGACGCCTCACCACCACCTCCTCCTCCACTACCAAGTGGAGCTACTCCACTCTTTTTCTGTCAGCTTTTAATTCTCAACAACAACCTCCAGCATCTTCTATTTCTAGATGCTGCATTTACTTCCTCTGCTTCTCTTATTTCCTCTCTTGCTCTCATAGTTTTACAGTTCTAATCTCATCCTTACATGCTGCTGAAGACATTCTGCTCTCTGACTGTGCAGCCATAAATCCATCAGTTCCATGTTTCACCTTCCAAGTGGATTTCAGTGAATTACAATATCGGGGAAATCCAAATCCATTTCAGTAATTCATTTCGAAGAATCAGAGGGAGTTCTATGTTTCCTGCATGTATTTCAGTAAGTTTGGATTATTCTGGCTCACAGCTGTTAGAAACTCCAAATCGACTCGTCAGAAATTAGAATATTAGACAGACCAACAAAAAAGATTTTTTACCATAGAAAGGTTTGTCTTCTGAAAGGTACACCTATTTGTAAACACAGGCGGGTGTTGGCCTTTAAGCTGTGACTGGTCGCCATGGTTACCTGTATTTAACTTGCTGTATCAGCACTGTCCAGCATGTTGTCAGTGTACTACAGCTGTTTATCACAGAGTGGCATAATAAATTATTCTACCAATCTGACATTAGTGAATATCATTATCTGCTGGTGGGCGGATAAACGGGACAAAATGTCCCAAACTTCAGTGGCTGTAGCGTTAATTACCAGGAGTATGAAAACGGTTTTGTTCACTGTAAGATCAACCCAGTGAGATGTGTTGAGTTCCTCTAAATAAGAGACACGTATCCATGGTGATGGGGTTTTTCTTAAACTGTAAATTTTTACCAAACAAACTTCATTCATATTTAGCATGCAGAGGATAAATGAAATATGACAATTTCTTCCTCTTTTGGTCCCAATTAGAGGAAAAATGAAGATGTAGCTGCAGCCATCAGGGCAGCTGGTAAAATAAGCCATGAAATGAAAAGTGCAGCTGGCTGAACAGGAGGCAACACCAGACAGAGACGCTCTGCTAAAAACCAAACCTGTGACATCTGCAGACCACGCAAAGCTGCATGTGGGTGAAGAGAGGAGATCTGCACTGGCTGTAAATAACTTTATTAGCCTAATACTGAGTAGTTCCGTTAGAATGACGTATTGCTATAGAAGAGCATGTGCTGAACTGGTAGGGCTGTTGTAAACAAATATTTTAGTAATCCATCGATTAATCGGGTAATTGGATAAAAAAAGATAAAATAAAACATTGGTAAATCTAACATAACAAGTGTTACTATCGCATATCAATATCAGTCCAATTTTTCACAGTTGAGCTTTCCTAACAATTACTTTTCTGTAGTTTAGAAAAGTTATACAAAAATCTGAAATTACATTCAATGTAATAAGAGACAGGTTTACAAATAGCCTGCCTGTTTGTGAGCAGGCTATTATAAAAAATGTCTATCATACAGCTTTCTGTTTATGTATCATCTTCAGTCAGTTTAATAGATGAACTCTCACCTTGTCCAGCCATTTATAGTGTTTGTGTTCATGTTAGCGACGGGATCTGACATCTGCATTCGTCACACATAGAAACACATCCGCCAGGTATGTAACCTCACGATACACTCCGCCACCCATTTGTTGCGACCGGGATGACATGAAATTTATTTTCCGGTATTTTCAGTAAAGCTATGCATGTAAAGCACAGCCGCCCGCAGTGTTCAGTCTATCCACTCACCTCTATGAATAATCCCGCCGTGCTCGTCCCACCGTTCGCTCTGAACCAGCAGCTTCGGAGGAGAAAAGCTGCCGTACTCCAGGCATCGCTCTGGTTGGTCCTTCGAAAAACGACAAAAACCCGACATTATCATGAATCAATAAAATCCTCCCAGGCCGAACTTGAAAACTGGACGTTATGCTGCTAACACTTGGCTTTTGTCAACAATTCAGGCGGAAGTGAGAGAGTAAATAAAGTCCCGGCCGGAACACGGTGCTCTAAATAATAAAACATAATATAACGAGGCTTCGAGGCGGATACATTTTCCTCGAGTAATTTTAATAATCAAGGTACTCGAATCGCTCGAGGAATAGTTTCAGCCCTATACTGGTGATCTCACTAAATACTTTATTGATCCCAAAGGGAAATTAAATTATGTTGTTATGGTTACGAGCAAAGTGTTAAAATATTGGCAAAAATCAATCCAGCTGGGCAGAATCCAAAACAAGAAGGAACAGTTGTCCAAAAAGAGCATTTTTTTCCCAGAAAGAGAGGAGTGGAAGTTTGAAAACTGAAAAATGTCAATGAAAGTAACAGAGCTGCTCCAACGTGCTGCCACTCTGTTTATTAAAGCAGGTTCTGATTCTCTGGAGTGGGTCGGTACCAAGACATCCTGGAAAACAAAAGCAGGATTTCCATAAAGCTTGTCTGCACAGGGAAACGTGTTGGAGTGAAACCTCTCTACACCTCAGCAGCTTGGATTCTGTTCCTCTCCACTCTGCAGACTCTGAGACCTTCTATTTCCAAATAAAATGCAGATCTAACGTCATTTGAAACGATTACTGACCGCAACACACGTTTTCCTTCCACCCATCTTTGCATTAATGTTCTTGGAACGGCACTCTGAACAGATATTATAGCAATGACCCACTTTAACCATTTTTTGAATTGAATTACTGGAAAAAAAAAGCCTCTTTGAGGATATTATAATTTATTGAGATGCACTTCTATTTTGTTTCCTCAAGTCTTTCTGCAAAAAATAAATACTAGTTGACTGCTTCTGTCTTTGGTTTTTTTCCTCCTTTATTTCCTTGTTGTCTTCTAGTTCTCTCATTAAAGTGGATGTGATCTGATGGTGTGTGCCCGTATGTTTGCATCTTGCATCACCCTGAAGGTATGGGACCAGGTGAAGGCCTCCAATCCAGATCTGAAGCTCTGGGAGATTGGGAAGATTATCGGAGGGATGTGGAGGGACCTGACTGACGAGGAGAAGCAGGACTACCTGAATGAGTACGAAGCTGAAAAGGTTCGTACTCTGTCCTCTGGCAGTCCTCTGTGAGGGGAGAATGATCATTCATGGAACGTTAGCGTTGGGGACGTCTCTGCTGCTGCTGCGTGTTTAGCATGGCCTTAAATAATGGCTTCACTGACAGGCTAACTCCTTTTAGAATAACTTGAACACAACCATCTTTTTCAGCAGATCTGTTTTAGAAGCAGAAATGAACCTGAAGCAGCTTTGTCCTTCGTCGCTTTGTTTGGTACCAGAAACAAAATACTAAGGTTTCAAATCAGGGCGTTTGTGTGTTAAAAAAAAAGTTACACTCGTTAAGATAAATGTAATTAATCCATCAAAATTAACGCATTAAATTCCAATCCCTAGTTATAGTGTAGGTTAATTCAGTCAATATTTGATTAGTCTATACATTGTGAAGTGCTTTTTCATTTATGCTACTCATAATGTACAACTAGTGAACAGTTCAATGCAGGACTTCATAGAATGAATGATAAATCTGTAGTTTTATTATTGCAAGCTGTCTGCTTTCTCCTGCTGCTACCAAACTTGGCAGAACAGTAATTATTTAATTGTTCATTTTAGTGCACAGACTCAAAAAAGGACATTTTGACATAATTAATTGCAAACTGTACCAGAACCCTCTACATTTTGTATACAAGATGACAAAAAACCTTAAGTGTCTTCTACCCTAAATTCGTCAAGTGGCACAGTCCTAGATTCACCTGATTGTAATTTAAGAATAAAACAATCTCTTGTTAAGCACATTTTGATATCTAATCAAGAAAGCAGTCATCAGATTAGCTCTGCACTGTACCTGTTGATAGGATTGTTTTTGCTGCAGATGCATGCTTTGCTCTGATTGATTAAGCGTTCACTAAAGAAATGCTGCTTTGTTTTTTAAAAGGTGTTCCTATTTACAAACAGAATAAAATTATTTATTTTATTTGCATGTCATAATGTATTTCTAAAGTTGTTTTAAAAAAGGCTTAAATGGTAAAATAAAGAATCTGCAACTTATTTTTTTTTATCCAGTTAAACATGGGAATATAATCAATAACTGATTCCTAAATGAACGGTTCAGTTGTTTGACCCCTCCCTGTGTTATCCACATGTTTGCTGATCCGTTCCTGGAGGTTAACTCCTAAATGAGGTTTTTGCCTGCAGATCGAGTACAACGACTCGTTGAAAGCTTACCACAACTCTCCAGCTTACTTGGCCTACGTGAACGCCAAGAACCGCGCTGAAGCTGCCATGGAGGAGGAGAGCAGGCAGAGGCAGAGTCGCATGGACAAGGGAGAGCCGTACATGAGCATCCAGCCTGCCGAGGACCCCGACGGCAAGTTCACTTTCACAAACCCTCTAAAGCCCCCTGAGGACCAGCCCAGGCAGCTCAGGCGCTACATGCTAACTGGACAGCTCTGGTTTAGCTAGCTGCTGATGTTGGCTTTTCTTTCTGTGCCCAGACTACGATGACGGCTTTTCAGTGAAGCACTCGGCGGCCGCTCGTTTCCAGAGGAACCACCGACTCATCAGCGACATCCTCAGCGAGATCGTCGTCCCCGACGTCCGCTCTGTGGTCACCACGGCCCGCATGCAGGTCCTCAAGAGGCAGGTCCAGTCTCTCATGGTGCACCAGGTTGGTTGGTTGGCTGGATGAGGCGTGTGGCCGTTGGTTCTGGATGATGGCGGTTTCCTCTGAGCGGCTGTCTGCTGGTCATTTCAGAGGAAGCTGGAGGCGGAGCTTCTGCAGATTGAAGATCGCCACCAAGAGAAGAAGAGACGCTTCCTGGAGACTACTGATTCCTTCAACACTGAACTCAAGCGGGTGAGATTCCACTCAATGATTGGCTCTAAATCAGGGTTGCCACGCGATAGTGAAAGGTAGTAAATTAAATGAGCTCAAATTAAGGCCAGTAAAAGGTAGTAAGAATGCAGGCCAGTAACTAAAGGTAGTAAATTTTTCATCATCTCTTCAAAATATTTTTAATTTTCCTTTGATGCTCACTTATTGTTTTAAATTTGTTTTACTAAAATCTGTATTTAAAAAAAATTATAACTACTGTACTGGCAGGACCTGAGCTGTCACTGATGGACTCTAAGCTGCTGTGTTGGAACCGCCTAACGTGTTGAGACTAGCTGGTCATTTTGCGCTGCGCTATGGTAAAATAGAAGTTTTCACAACTTTGGTTCGATGATCCAAGATTCAAAGACTAGGAATGACCGAAAGGCATTTTGTAAAGTAAGCAGGAAGAAATCTAAACTTGACCTGGAGCGACGTGACGGTTTATCAAATCAGTCCGACCGGAGCATAAAACATTCATCAGCAGCTGGTTGAGGCTCCACTGTGGAGTAGATCTCTGTTTCTTTTTTTTGTGCTAAACGAAGCGATGCAACTGCAAACTCAAGCTCAGCTCCGAGCTAAAGTTTTACCAGCGGCGACGGGAGCTGCAGTCAGGCAGCAGACCTTATGACTCTAAAGCCAGTGCTCAGAGCAGAGCTGCTCTGAACACCGCAGCTACTAAAGCAAGATAAATAACACCAGCTGCACCGCTAACAACAGGCTGCCGTGTGAACACACTCAACAGTGACAATTCCACTGCAGTTGTAGGAAAAGTGGTAGAACTTTTACGTACAAGTTCATCAATCATTATTAGCTGATACCATTAATTTGTCTGCTATCAGACAAACGTGTCTGATAGCAGACACGTTTCATGTTATTACATCCGGAAGTTTGCTGAAGGCAGAAAGACGATTCTTTTCCCCGTAGCCGCGCTGCCGCGGGAGAACGGTTCCGTTAACTAAATGAAACCTTGTTCATTTAGAGCAGTGGGCCACAGCAAAGGGAAAATAACAGAGAAAAACCATCAAAGAACAACTCAAAACCACTCTTTCCACCCAGTTTCATGTTCTCAGGCTTGATGTTTATTTTGGGATCATAAAATGATCATCTGAACACAGCAGGTTGATTAGCTCATTTAAACAGCTGCTCTAACTGTAACCAGTTGGCTTGCTGGTCACCAAAACACTGAATTTCACTGCACATGGACACTTGTTTATTTAAACTTTGACCTGTGAAACATGAAACCCTTGAGCCTTGTTATCTAGTTGTTCTAGTGTTGACTATTAGTAACAAACTAATATTCTATTGAGAATAAAACATCGGCTTGTGAAATTGGAATGTCATTGCATTTTACTGATATTCTTTAAAAAAAAACAACTATCCCAAGTCTTATGGATTTAGGATAAGCACTAAAAGTAGTGCTTTCTGTTTTTAACATGTGATGTTTTGGTCAAGTTAAAGTCATAGTTGGACCTTCAAGTCAGTGGGATAAAGTTACATGAGCCATCATCTTACATGCAACTTTCTCACAGATCATAGATTATCAATCTATAAAAAGTTTGACCTGCCGATTTCGATTTTAGCCAGTGCAATTTTTTTGTTTGAAATGTCGCTAAATATAGGAAGAAAGTCTTTGAGTTGGTAACAGTGGGGTCACTAGTGATAGCTACCAGCTTGCAGACATGAACTGGTGGGCCGATCTACCGGTCAGACCTCTCACTGCAGAGCAGGAGAGGACAGTGGCTGATTTATAGACATTTGCTGAAGTAGAAAAGATCAGAGAATGAGATCGGCTTCACGTAAATATCGATCGATCACCGATCTCCCAAAATTGAGGAAATCGTCACGAAATTGGCTCGATTTTGTGTTGGTAGTAAAAAGTAGTAAATTCAACTCTGGGATTCCCGTATAAACTCTGTAGATAAGATCCAGCCTCACTGTAGCTACAGGTCTAATGTGTGTCTAATTATTATGAAATTATAAAAATAGGATCAGGACATGTTTTTTCCCCCCGTCCTTCAGCTTTCTTCCAGTTCAGATATTGATTTTCTGTTTCTTACTCAGCATTTTTATCAGCCTTGATATTTTCTTTCCACAACTTTCCAATTTTATTCTTGTTCTATGGAAGAGAAACTTTATTAATCCTATGAAATATTTTTTGCTACAGCTACAACAGGCAAATGGATACAAATGATTTTAAAAGAATGATATGTAAAATATGATTTTCTCTGACACACATCATAACAAGAATAGTCATAACTACAAATGATGTTATTTAATGAGCTTGAGAATACTCTCAATTTCTGCTGTTGGTTATCTTGTTGAAGTTTTGTTATCCAATCAAATCAAACCATTAATTGAATATCTAATGCTGGAATCCTAAATTCTGTCTCCAGGTCGTCTCAAGACGTTTTTAAACAACCAGTATCTGAGACTAAACTCAGCTCCACATCCCCTTGTTTTTGGCCTTTAAAACAAATAAAAATTGTTTTGTCCACAGCTGTTAAAACTGTGGAGGAAACATGTTCATGTTGTAAAACCGTCCTGCCTGAACCAGGCCTGTCTGAACTCAGTGCTGCGTTTGGCCTTGTCTCGTGTGCAGCTGTGCAGCCTGAAGGTGGAGGTGGACATGGAGAAGCTGGCGGCCGAGATGGCGGCTGCAGAGGAGGCGGCCAGGCGGAGAGCCGAGGAACGTGAGCGAGAAGCGGCCGAGCAGGCGGAGAAAGCAGCGCAGCAGCAACAGGAAGCTGCAGCCAACAAAGCGGCAGAGCAGAGCAACGCTAGCGCCACCTCAGGGACCACAGAGGAAGACAAGCCCACACCAATGGAGACAGGTACTAACGCTTCCATACTGTGAGGACGTAATGGGACTTTCTTATAAAACTAATCACTTTAAGCAAAACATTAGAAATGTTCTCATTTTCAGAGTAAAGTGGACATATTGTGCAACATTCACATTTTGTGCGTTTTTGTTCTATTTTGGTTTCTCCTGCTTCATAAAGCAGCACAACAAGTTCACGTTCTTGGTGCCTGGAAGACGAGTCACTTCAAAAACCTCCAGAATGTAACGTCACAAATTGTCAGGCATTGCAGGTCACGCGTAAACGTGTGTGTGTGTCCTGCTTCCCCAGATGAGGCGGCGCCGGCTGAGCCTCTCTCTGACCAGCAGTCTGCTGCCCCTTCCCTGCCTGACCCCCCATCTGCCGCTGATAAAGCAGTCCCTCCTCCCGACCCGCCAAGGGAGAGCAGCAGCCCGGTCAGCAGCGCCCCCAGTGATGACAGCAACAGCTTGCCCCCTCCAGCAGATGGCAGCGTCGGGGCCACAGCGCCGTCGGACCCCTCAATGGGACAGGAAGCCCTGAATCCTGGGGCTGCAGTGCCCCCACCCTCGTCAGAAGAAGTAGCCCCCCCACCACCTCTACTTCTGCCCAATCAGAGTAGCCAACAGTATGATGTGTGAGTTTAGTTAGAACAGAGTGGTAGCTGTAGAGGTGGGCCCTCTAGTGGTAAAGTTGTGAACCAGTCGGGTTCATTACTGCTCCATCCGTCTCACCTGACAGACCAACGTTCTGCTAGTCTGTAGGGAACACACAACTGGTTCTGTTACTTCTTGCTTTCCTGTCACACACCTGAGACTATACTCCACCTGTAAACCTTCCCTTTGACCAACTCAGTTTTTCTGAAACATTTTTGACTCAGCTGGCTGGAAGAAGCTCTGTTTGGTTTCTGTTGATTCCCAACCTTCTGCATGCTCAGCTAAGTATGAACCTGCAACAGTTTGAAGTTCCTGCAGATATGAGGAACCTTTAGAATATTTGGAATAAAACTAAGCAAGCTGATATCTGATGACTTGGTGAGTTTAAAGTCAGCGTCGTTGTTTCATCCCCATGTTTCTGCTGAAACCCCAGATATGTCCTCCATGTTGTTTCTGTAATGGTTTTCCATTATATTTTCTACTGACTGTATCTTTTATTTGCCTGTTTCTGCTGACATTAGAATCATTTACATACACCAGAGAAGTGCATGGGCCACCCATTCAAAGGTAACCTCACTTATCCATTCAAAGGACTGGTTTCTTACTTGAAATGGACCTTTTAGTAATCTGCCTCTTTTTGTACTGTCTGATCTTATTCAAATAAATTTGATTTCCCAATCTGTGGGTGGGTGACTTTATTTGTTTTAGTTTTGATAAACATTGACATAATCTACTCACAAAGTGTTGGTCATATTTAGCTCATAGGTGAAATTTCAGGATGTTCAGTTCAATTCAGTTTATTCATACAGGGGCAATTCAGTCATCTCAATTCACTTGACAAAATCTTTTTAAATATTTAATTTAGAACGAAACTGACATTTTTAAATGAATTACAAATATGGCGATTGTATAACTGTAAAGTGAACCCACATTTGATGAGGAAAAAAATGTAATCCAATAAATGGATTTTATGAATGTAATTTTTCAATCATAAAATTGGTTAAAATAGCTCATGTATTATTATTGTCACACAGAGAGAATTAAAATCAATGTTTACCATGGTCGTCTTTCTGATTGGCTGCCAGTCAAATGTATCACATTGTTTTGCTCCTCAAGCTAGAAATGGAGGAACCGTCCAGCAGACCTGCTGCAAAAAACTAAACTGTGGAGAGGAAATAAAATTTCATGGGATAAATGTAAAAATATGACATTTTCTTATCGAAAGACGTTTGTGGTGGAAAATTTTATCTGGTAATGTATTCAACATCATCATGAACTTTCATTATAAAACACATTAACACCAGCCACAGCTGAAACAAGGTGCTGAACATCAGTAAAATAAATAAAGACATAAAAATAAAGTGGCAAAGCTAAGCACACAATAAATCAGATTAATAAAGACATTACTGTGACCTTCCTACAATAATGGCCTGAGCCCTGAAGTGATTTTATTTGCCTGTCATCTTTTGGCAAAACTTTTTAACACCACATAGCTTGTTGCCAACTAAAATCAGAAAGTATGAGGTTAGCATTTATGCTAAATGAATGTAATAATTATTGAAAAGTAAGTAAAAGTGAGAAAAAAAAAGTAAAATTTTGTAGCATAGCCTATGAGTTTGCAAAGGGTCCCCCGGCTAGAACCTCGTGCTGTTTGGGGCCCCTGGTGTAAAGAACAGTTTTATAGCTGGCAGGTTGTTTCCAAAGTACATTGTCTTTTGAGAACCAATAAAAAATAAAGAAAGAAAGAAATCCATTAAGAGTTTAGTCAGATCAATATTGTGAATCCATAAACAACCTGACACTTTTGAAGCCTCTGGGTGAACCAGCGGGAAGCAGGGCGGCAGTGACGCCCCCACGCGCGTCACTGCCGCCCTGTCGGTGTGAGGATGCGCTCACCGGAGCGCAGCAGAAGCAGCCGCTCACTTCAACTTGGCCACCATGGTGAAGCGCGCGCTCCCCGGCCTCTCCGTCGCGCTCGCGGCGCTGCTGCTTGTTCCTGGGCGCGCGGCGGAGGAGTACTCCACCAAAACAGAGCCGGACTACGAGTTTGGGGACTACCGGGGCAAGTGGTGCATTGACGACCATGGCTTCGTGTACAGCATCGGAGAGGTTTACTACCCGAGCCCCACGGCGTGCCCCTGCACCTGCACCGTGGACGGCCCCGTGTGCGTCCGACCCAGGTGTCCCCGCATCCACCCGCAGTGCACGCGGATCAGGTATAAGGCGTGCTGCCCTGTGTGCGAGGCCATGGCCAGGGTCTGCGTCTACGGAGGCAAAACCTACAGACTGCTGGAGGAGTTCCGGGTGAGACAGAATCAGACTTCTCCATCCCTCCTCTCTGTCCGGTCCGTCCCGTCCTGCCCTGCCCGTCCACTCCCCGTGCCGTCCACTTCATAAGGCTGACCCTCCGACTGACATTTAGACCTTTGCTGAGGTAGATAAGATCAGTGAATAAGATCAGATTCACATGTAAGCATCGGCCGATCACCGATCTCCCAAAATTAAGGAAATCGATGCCGATTTATCGGTGCAGCCCGAGACAAATACCGTCTGCATGTCTGTTTCAAAGTGTTCATTTAAGTACAAGCAGGGAAGAAAAAGCAAACCAAGTTCACACTATTGTTTCCAAACTCTTCTCCATCTCGTGACAAAGCTTAATTTTTTCGAACTTCAAAGCATAACTTTGTTTTCTATTTTAGAATAGTTTTTAACATTTTGGTGCAGCATGTTGTGGTTCTCATGAGGTGGACGTGGACGCGGTGTTTCGTGTCTTCCAGGTGTCGAGGTGTGAGCGGTGTCGCTGCGAGGCCAACAGAGAGGTGTACTGCAGCATTTCCGACTGCCCGGCCCCTCACTGCGTGAACCCCACCTATGAGCCCAACCACTGCTGTCCCATCTGTAAGACTGGTAAGACTGGTGCGACTGGTCCAGCTCCAGTCATGTCACTGTCAAACTTTACTATCTTTGGCGTTTTGAAATTAGTTAGACCTGCTGTATAACAAGAATAAATGCATTGAGTTACTGTACAGTAATGTTTTGGTTTAGCTAAGATTAACTCTTAACAAGAGCCAAAGTTAGAGGTTTTAATCAGAATCACTAAGTCAGGGACCCACCTGACTATTAGGACTTAATAACCAAACAGCTCTCAGTATCTGAGGTGTGTTATTATGGACCAATAGATGGAAGAATGAATAAACAACAAGCCCTGCACACACACACACCCCACCCACACACACACATATAACAAACAAACAACTTTCCTCATCAAAAACATACCTGTAGTGTTGTCTTGCCTTGATTTTTTTTCTCATGTATGAAAAATAATTTAATCTCCATGGCAACCATACCACAGTGCAAAATGCCTGGGTGGACCTAGCCCCGCCCTTGAGATGAAGCTCCTCCTCTGAGCTGCAGCCTCCAAACTTCTGCGTCTCACAGCAGTCCTCCCCCACTCAGCTCCTTCAGACTAGCCAGCAGCAATTAGCAAATCCCTGGTGGAACCTGGCAGCGATGGCATTAGTGCTCTCTCAAACCCTCTAACTGCCACTATCTCACCCTTATCTCCATCTCCAGGGTCTGTACTGACATATCCAGGCAGGTTTGAGAGGAGAGGAAGAGAAAACATTTCAAGCTCATTCTGAAAGAACTCAAAGCTCTCAGAAAATAATCTGATAAAAACTTAGCACCAGCTTGCTTTGGGGCCCACTTTGGCCCAAAACGGTTAAGAATCAAAACACAGTAAAACACAAGCAAACAAACATCCAGATCATTTTATCTTAAACTTTTAATCTCTACCTCTTACTGTTGTAACGGTGAAGCTCCAGGGGTTCCTGAATGTGGCTGAGCAAAGACACGGTTCCCAGTTCAGATAAATCCATTTATATTACTATAAACAAACGGCACCTCAAGGCACTTTACAGGAAGAAAAGCAGCTGCTTCAGCCTGGTTATAACGCCACTGACAGCTGCCTGTGGAATACACAGTGAGAGGGACTTTCTCGGCTGGATTTCTTGTACAGGTATCTTCCTGTCCTGGTTCTACTGTGAAAGGTCACTGATTTCCTGACAGCAGACCTTTCTTTCACATGTATTAGTAAAAGCATCTGGCTGGATTAGAATTCAGGGATTACAAGGAATGAACCAATCCGTTGGCGTTAGAGTGTACATTAAGAGACACAAGCATTATAAGATGTAGGTCATTTAGCACAGGAAGGATTCCCAGAGGACTGACTGAAGTTGTGTGAAATTAGCATCCAGTTGGTTGCATCATTATGCTGAGACATTATGTCTGTTTTCATGTATGTTGGTTTCAGATAATTCACCAGGCCACCTTCTACACTCATAACCAGTCATATTGTTATGACTGAGCAGTTCATTCACTGGGGAACCTGGCAAATCCTTAACACACACAAGAACAATCAAGTTCGTTTGAACAGCACATTTCAGCAACAAGGCAGTTCAAAGTGCTTCACATCATAAAAACACAAAAACACAAAGTCATCAACAATTGAGAAAACCAGTTAACATTTCACATTTTCTCAAGTGCCATATAAAATATTAGTTATGTTTCATTTATTATGTCCTTATTGTGTCCTAGAAGACCAGAGAAGGTTCATTTAGCAGCAGCAGATCTGCAATGTGTTGTGGTGCTAAACCGTTCAGTGATTTATAAACTAACAGTAATTTAAAGTCTGTTCTCCTCTTCATCATTTAAAACCAAACCTCCAGTCAGTTGAGGCCATTACTGCAGCTGTTGTGAGTGGGTGTGCGTGTGTGTGTGTGTGTTCACCCTGCAGCTTACATCACCTCAGCCTCCCTCCAGCTTACAGAAGCGTCCGTGTTATGTCACACATGTCCTCTTAGCCGTTAAGACCCTCTTAAATATTAGTGGAATTAGTGTGCAGAGCTGCAGAAAAGTCTAATAATTTTGCACTGTTGCATTTCTTTTTCTTTCTTTCTTTTTTTTTTTTTTTAATAAAAAACACAAGTTGCAAAGCAATGGTCTGACCTGTCAACTGGAACCTGGGCAGGCTCTGGGTGTTGCTTCCTGGGTCATACTGCTTTGGCAGTGAGAGTAAATTTGTGCCATCCAGTTACGTCTGGACAGGCAGCGGAACAGATGGTTTGGTTTGTTGCGTCATTGTTTTTTTTATTCTTTATTTTTATTTTGCCATCGCTCCAATTTCCCTCACGTCAGCTGCGTCTCGGTGGGTTCTGGCTTCATACTGACTGAGCTTCCTGTCCCCTCCGCCTCCCACTGCTGCTAATTGTTTCAAATGTCGCTGCCACATGAAGGAACCACCTGTGACTGAGAGATGAAGATAATAAAATGTTTGTTTTGTGTCTTTGAAGTGTTTGCTCCCTTCCAGTGAGTCACACTTAGATGCTTCAGTTCGTCAAACGCATTTTAATATGAAAGATAGCGAGAGTGAATAAAAAAAGTAGTTTTTAAAATATCATTTCATTTGTTAAAGTAAAAAAATAAGCTGACCCTATATGAAGATGTGCTGCCCCCATTTTATAGAATTTTATCTCACTAGTGGACAGATGATTTCAATTTCATCAGCCAGGTGTGATTACTACCAGGTGTGTAGAATCAAGAAATCACTTAAACAGAACCTGTCTGACAACATGAAGTAGGTTCATTTCTTTCCAAGAATGAGTCACCCACCAGAACTACACAGAGAGTGCATCGACAGGTCATCTAAGATGCCATATAAAGACAGAGTTCATGATTCAACAATAAGAGAGGCTGGGCAAAATGGCTTCCAGACCTGAAAATACACAAAGAGCCACATTTACCTAAACACATCTCGGCGTCAGAGATATTTGGGGAGATATTCTGTGGACTGATGAGACAAAAGTGGAACTTTTTGGAAGGAGTGAGAAAGGAACTGGGCTGCACAGTGGCACAGTTGGTACCTTGCAGCAAGAAGGTTCTGGGTTCGATTCCCGGCCCGGGGTCTTTCTGCATGGAGTTTGCATGTTCTCCCTGTGCATGGTGGGTTCTCCCC
>CAEGAE010021078.1:0-16945 GCA_903067095.1 Girardinus metallicus | reverse complement strand
TAATCCCGCCGGACTCCAGGCATCGCTGCCGTCATTTTAAGATGCTTATTGGTCCCCCGGAAAAAGACAAAAACCCAGACATTATCATGAATCAGTAAAATCCTCCCAGGCCGAACTTGAAAACTGGACGTTATGTTGCTAACACTTAGCTTTCGTCAACAACTCAGGCGGAAGTGAGAACGCAAATAAAGTCCCGGCCGGAACACGGTGCGCTAAATAATAAAGCATAATATAACGAGGCTTCGAGGCAGATCAGTTTTCCTCGAGGAATTTTAATAATCGAGGTACTCGAATTACTCGAGGAATCGTTTCAGCCCTAATTGAAATGGTGATGAGTAACCAAACTCCAAAGCAAAAGTCATAATTTTAGAGCCTAATCAAAAGTGGAATCTATTTCATGAATAACTGGGTGTGCTGAAAGGTATTAATGTAATAGGGAAATGTATCTGTGCTGTAAACCATACCATTTGTACAATCTCGATCACATGTGCCAAATCTAGCTCAACCTATGTCCTTAGGTGGCCCTCTAGACATAGTTCAATCCCTCCAGTTTTTTATATTTCCGTGATTGTGGTCATTCATGCAAAATCAACAGATTCCTGCATTTTTTTACACAAATGCAAAACTGAGTTTTTGAAAATTTACCCCCCAAAAATGGTCAAAAACATTTGGTTTAAGTGAACCTAACTCCCACCTGCAGTTAAAAGTATTTCTTACTTTTACGACACTGCTGCCTCAGCCTGACTTAAATGCCATATATAAATGCAAATATTGCAAAATTGTTTGCAAAAATTTCCAAATTACCACAAAATCTGTGATTTTTATTGCAAGAAATCACAAAAACAATCACAAAACTTTGGAGGGATTCATAAAAGTGAAAAGATGTTCAATATTATTTAATGTTAAAAAGTAATTATCGATTGCTACTTATTAATATTTTAACAGTTTGTCCATGGGTTTTATCAATCCATTCTGGCCCAACCGGCCCTTGAGAACATTCACGATCTTGATGTGGCCAAAAATAAAAATGACTTTGACACTCCTGACCTAAATGAACCTCAGAGGCTGACTCAGTTTCTCAATACTTTAATTCACCACAGTCTGAACAAGCAACAGCCTGTGGAGAATCTAACCATTACTATTTCAAAGCTGTTTCCTTCAAGTAATCTAACATTGGAAATATCAATAAAGAAAATAAACAGAAGACAGCTGGGGATATGAGAAGCAGCCAAACCATTGATCATGACTGCTGTGCGGCTGATTTGAGGTTTAAAGCTATGATGTATTACCAGTCTCTTGCTGAGTAGCTCGTAGTCAAAGATCTCATTTTCATACTGCTCTGCTAGCTCCTTGCACAGAGTGATGGCCTCTTCCCACATCTAAAACATGGAAAAACAAAGAACAGAAACAGAACAGTGGGTTTCAAGACGATCTGCTGATAAACTCAGCAGATCGAGGAGGATCTGCTGAGTTCAGTTCAGAGAAGTTATCATTTTCTGTAACAGAGCCAAGGCCAGTTTTCATGCTGTTTTTTTCTTTTTTAGAAGATTTGCTTATTTATTTGCAAAGCTACTGACAATGATTGGTGAATAATTAGACATAACTAGCTGCTTGAACACAAAGAATGAGCCTGTATTGTGACAACACATAAAGAGCTTAGATATTGTTAAGCTGTCATTAAATTACAAAGTGTATTTCTGTAAAATGTAAAGGTCTATTAAGTACAATTTAATTACTAATTTTCTATTGCCTGCTAATTTATAGAAGCAGAGTTTATACTTCTTATGAATCATCTTGTGAATAACAGGCCTAATGACTGTTCTACACCTGACTTATTGGAAACCTTTAAACATATCACTTTGCAATGATGAGTCTCACGGCGTATCAAATAATGACTTACACTATCCATGCATGGTAAACTGCATAGATGGGCGTCAGTACAAACCTTGCCCTTGTCGAAGTAGTCAATGATGGTGTCATAGAGCGTTTCTTTGAGTTGTCGCTGTGTTTGGGAGCCATGAAATTCAAACTGGGGGCTACACGTGTCATCAGACCACTGGACCAGAAAGAAACATGTTATTTATCAACTTTTGACAATTATATAAAATTCATCTTTTGTCATATAAACAAGACATACAGGATATATGTCAAAACATCCATATACATCTGCTAAATATTTAAATTACATCATATGTTTTAAAGATTTAAGTTTCTAATAATGTGAATGACCTTCCATGCAAGCAAACTATGTTTTGTAAAAAAAAACAAACAAAAAATACCTGTAGAGTTTTTCTACTTTGATGCAGTAACACAACACAGAAAGAAAATCCTCTGACCCCTTTGTGAGCTTGTAAACGTCCCGTAACAATGATTAGGGGACAAAAGAGGTGAAACACAGTCCAACACACGCATGCGCATCCGCTCACCCGCTCACGCACAAACACAATCACTGTGCAAGAGCACTACATCAATCACCATAGTGATATGGCTGCAGTGGCCAACGCAGAGCCATAAACTAACCTCGGGGCTTCATCATTTGGATGCCGGCGACGTAGCAACCATTTATCAGCAAGTAAAGAACTCTCTCATTTGTTGCAGGCAGACAAGTGATTAGGCCGAGCGAGGCAGCGGGTGCAGCATTACACAACAAAACATATCCTCTTGTGTTTGTGTGTGGGTAGCTTGCCTTGAGCAGCCGGGAGTGCAGCAGAAGGGTATAGGCAGCCTCTGTGTAGTTTTCGCCCTCCAGGTGAAGGTCTCGTAATTTGTACAGATACCTAAACACACACAAAGCAAGAGAAATTACTTTAAACATCACTCCACTAGATGCCAGTGTTGGGCAGCTTGAACATTTGCAAATGAAGAATTAGCCAAAGTGCACAGCTGGTATCAGCATTACTCTCTACACACAAAACCTTGAAATATAAGCACAGCACAAGGTCATTCAAGAGTACGCATATGCAAACAAAGCAAAATGTATCTTTTTTATAAGTATGACAAAGTCTTTTCTAAGCTTGAGGTTAAGTAATGTGATATACGCCACTTGAATAAAAATGGTCATTTAAATGTTTCAGGGACTCCCAGAAGGAAAACATTGTGTGCATTATGAGTGGGTTGCAGGTAAAAAGGTGCTTTTAAGAGACACAGTCTTTAATTTCATCTGACTGGGTGAAAAAAGCTCAAAAGAGGGAACTATTCACTGCAGCATGTACCATCACAGTAAAATAAGGTAATACTATCCTCCAAGTTTGTCCATTTACTATTTCATCCTACTCTCTGGCAGTTATCCACAGTGGGGAAAACTGTGGCCTTGTGCAAGCACAATGCAACACGTGTTGATATTACTAAGGTGCAGCAACATGTCAAATATGTTGGTTAATATACAGAAACACTACAGGTTATGCGTTACTTGTCCTTCACAGGTTTAAATTATTGTTTTAGTGAAAAGTGAAACAGGGAAAACCTCAACGAAAAGACTGAAACTTTTAGGGCCTAATGTACTGCTTAGCGCAGGGGTGCCCAAAGTCGGTCCCAGAGGCCCGGCATCCTGCAAGTATTAGTTCTCTTCCTGGTGGTAGTAACAACCTTTTCAGCATGTCAATGTTCTTCTTAGGCCTCTAATGAGCCATCATTGGATCCAGGTGCGTTAAACCAGGGAGAGAACTAAAACATGCAGGATGCCGGACCTCGAGGGCCGACTTTGGGCACCCCTGGCTTAGCAGGATACCGGATTTATGTGAAAACAGGTGCTGCAGCTGTAGTAAAAAACAATTCACAACATCATCAAACCAGGTGCGGCCATGAAAAGTAAACGATTAAGGGTTCAGGGGGTTTACTGAAGTCTGTTATCCAAAGTGGAACAAACAAAAAAAATAAAAATGGGGAATAACTGGGAAAACGTTCCAAACATTTTCATTTTAATAAATGACCAAAAATATGAAAAAAGAGAAAATACAGGAAAGAAAGCCAGAAGTGGTCAAGGGGCAGGAGGCATGCAGACAAACTCTATTAATATTTCCAAGAAAAAAATCTCAGTAATTTCCCAGTGGGATTTCCTGCCTTTGCCCATACACCAATAGTGACAGTGCTGTGAAAAAGTCTTGATCACATTACAGACTTCAGAATTCATAATTTCATCAATTAAGGGAAATCTACAGAACTTTAAGCTACTACTTCCAATGATTTTTTGCTTGTCTGAAGTACTGTGTTACCTTCCAAAAAGATCCTCTTTTGTCTTATTAGTTTCTAAATATTTTCCTAAAAGTTTATGGAATCATCAGGATATCTGTTGGCAAATATGAAATGAGCATTCATATGTCTTGTGCATTGGGGCTCTCTCACGGGTTTTACAACATATCCAGTCCTTTTCTGAATCATGAGCACTGACCTACTGAGGTAGGCGAGGCCTCAATGCTTTGATTTCCTCAGTTATATTGACACAAATTACTATTTGACACCACATTACTTTTTTAGTTTCTGCTGAATATATTTCAGATGTATATGATCTGTGTCGTCCTGCTGGCTGCACCAACTATTTGAGTTACATTTGCTGCCATCTGTACAATACCACAGGATCCTCATGCCTACTGTCCTGCATTTCATTTACATTTTCCTGCTACAACACAAATGATGTCGACATTTCATCAATGTCTGCGGAAGACTGCTAATGAATCATTCAGTTATGTCTTGTGAGCCATTAGTCCACATTAATGGCTCATCATTAGACTAAAAAAACAATAATTCTTTAATAAGAATCTTTAATTCTGCTTTCTATAACAAAGCTCTTCTTTTCAAACCTACTAGAACACCCTGGTAGGTTGCTTTACCAAAAAACTCGTAAAAGCATTATGAATGAATCAGTAGTATATCTGTATAATTGTTATAACATTCAGTACATTCAATATGTCTTTAATTAAAGTTACTATAAACCAAAAGGCCTCTTCTTTTGACCCAATAGAAGTTATTTTGAGTTTCTTCTTGTCTATGTTGTTTTCTTGCTGCTGCTTTTACTTGTATTGTACATTTTAAGTATTTCATTTTAAATGTCTTTTTAGTTCAATTCTTCCACTTTCTCCATTAATTTTATTCATTTTTATGTTCAGCACTTTGTTCAGTCAGTAGCTGCTGTCTGTAATCTGCTTCGTGAATAAAGTTGGCATGGTTTGACTGTGTAATATTTACTCCTGTTGAGTCGATAGCAACTCAGTAATTCCCAAACTTTTTGAAGAGACGGAAAGAGGAATTGTTAAGATGCAGTCTGACAGAACAGATCTAGTTTTAAACCATTTTATCTATTAAATGAAAAGCAGTGTGAAATGGGGAACACTTCCACATTGGTTGAACAACGACAACAGACTGTTTTATCCTCAGACTATCACAATTTCCATGGAAATTTTGTAGTGACGCAAAAACCATGCACCCAAAACTGCAAACCAGATTAAAACATGGATTTTGTGAATCAGTCCACTCCTAGTTTGATTCAATTTTATTTGTCTAACCGTAGTTCCTCAGGAAGAATTAAAATCAGTCAACTCTTCTAACAAAAAGGCTACAAAAAAGAAAAATGAAAACACAAGGTGAACTACATGACCTGACAGAAACTGTATAGTCTGGTTCTCTGTCAGTCATTTTTGTTTCTCCCCCTGCAAACATGCTGCCTCTCTCTGCCTTTACACCTCGCTGGTGCTCATCATGTCTCCCTCTGCTCTCTCTACTGTCAGACCACCACCTGATCCATTGGATTTTGACATTAATTCAGCGGAACTCATATAATCCCTTGCCAGATTACAAAACCGCACACACACATAGAAGCACAAGCATCGAGACGTGCAATTCAAATGCAAGCAGACTTTACTAGACAGATGTGCAACATTTAAAAGCATTTTAGGATAAATCAAGAACATAATGCAAATACCTGATGTACATTCCTTCACGGTTGATGTCTTTGTAGAAGTTCTGCAAAAAATAGGAAAGAAGAAGTTGGCTTACAGGGAATTTTGAGTGTGTGCTTTACTCAAAAACATATCCACAAAAATTCTGGAGAGCTGCACAAAGTTTGAGTTTGTAATTTTGCATTTCTGCATTGCGAGTTTGTCCAACAGTGTCTTACAGCATGAGTGCTTCACTGCATCCTTCTGGTATTGTGAGTGTGGTAATGAGCTGTTGTATCTGTATTTCCCAGTTTAATTAAGTTTAATGACATCTACGGAGAACTGAGACGTGGAACAAACCCCACCTCTCATTATCAGCGAACGAGACTCACATAAACACACCCATACACAACACCAAACATGCAAAATAAAAGAAAGCTAAAAAAGTTGGAGGAGTTAGACGCTAATACCTATATGGTCATATTTAGACATACCACTGATTGTTTTGGGCTATTTGAATTCAGTAAGTATATTTTGTGAGGTATATTTTCAACAACAGGGCCAAGAATAAAGTCTGCTGGTTTTCTTTTCTTGTCTCAGATCACATTTTCCTTTTCTAAGATAAAATACAATGGGAAGTGTTTGCAGCTGAATGTTAAACAGCCTGAATAACAATGAACACTTCCAAGACTGAACATTGGTTCTGAGTGGGAAAAGTGTTGTTTTCCCACTCCGAGTCAGGAAAGAGAAGTCGCATCAAGAGGGACAGTTTAAGTGCCTTATTCGTCATTGCTGATAGAACAAAGGAGGAGATTGACAGGGGCGTTGGGGTTACATTTACAGAGATGAAAACACTATACATGTCTGTTTTTAGTGAAGTGAGAGCTGACACAAAAGGTGAAGCATTCCATCTAAATTTTTCATCCCTAAATTTATAGCAAAGGTAGCTGAAATGAGCAAACTAATGGATCAAAAATGTATGTTTGGATGATTGATTGATAGATGGATTGATGGATGGACTGACAGCCACAGTATGTATCGGATAACATATCCATCATTCAATGGGATTGAACAACTGGCTCGAAAGATTTTTGGTTTGCTTTACTTTAATCACATATCAAACATGAGATACAGCAGGTTAACAAGTTACTCCAGCTTTTTGAAGCTTTTATGTGTAGTCATTGATTAGTGCAAACTTTTTGTTATTTTCTATAAATGGAACGTATGAAGCCTTATGCATCTCTGTTAAGCCTTTGTGCTTTTTTTTCTTTTCTTTTTTTATAACTTTTAAACCTTCCAGTGTTTTAGGGCATAGTGGAAGTGGATTTTCCTATTTCCAATCAATCACTTGTCAACTGTATTACGAAGCTATTTAATTTTAAATTAACACAAATCATTCAGTAAATTAGAACATGACAAACTTCTGGAAAAAAAATGATGGCACAAAAATGCCTCTGAAACTTTTACATACAAGTTAGACTGGGATATTTTGGCCAGAGGAGTATGAATGCTTTTACATTTAGTAGTAAATTTCTGTTCCTTTGAAAATGCATCTGCATCAGGAGGCTTGGCAAATAACAAATATGTGAGTGATTGTGTGTGTTAGCCCAGGGCGGGGTGTAAATATGAGAGTGCTTGCTAGCCTGGAGAAAGGATTTTTCAGCCCAAGAAATAAATTAAATAGAATATCTAATGGGCAACTGCCACAAGCTGTAAGCTAAATACTTTTGCCATTTCCCAGCAGCGTTCTTCTAAAAACTACAATATAAGATGTGAACACAGATGAACGGATTCATATTTATGTAAGTTTTATTTGTCAGTTTGATAATAAATGACTTATTAAAAAATGCAGAATGAAGGCATAGTTTGATAAGACTATTTATTTTCAATAAAAAATTATAAACTGTGAGATTATTGAATGTAATAATTTGAATGGACATCTAAAGAGAAACATTTAATAAGTGCATAAAATGATGAAAACTTTTGAAAACAGCCTGACGCTGAAGATTGGAAACTATCTCTAGATCAATCACCTCAAAAATTTAAAGAGGTAAAAATATATATTTATTTAAAAATCATTATATAAGACATTGTAATGTTAGAGCAAAATCGCCAAATGGATTTTGTTTTTATTTTAACTCCCTGCAAATATGGAAAATTACAGAAGGAAATAAATAAGGAAAAGTCCTTATTTATTCAGGTGCACAATCACACTGATACCAAGCATTTTGAATATGATTTGAGTTTAAACCTCCGACATTTCATTTGGTGTGCTCCTAGCTATGAAAGTGAGAGTAAACACTATAGTGAGATCAAAAGAGCTGTCTGAAGCCTTCAGACAGACGATTGTGGCAACTTAGATGTCTGGTAAGGGATTTAAGGAGGTATGAAAAGAATGAGAAATCAACTATTCTATTGTATGGAAAATAGTATAAACGTGAAGGAAATTTAAAACAACTGCCAGAATGCTCAGATCTGATGTTGAAATAATTTCACCCCGAAAGCAGACCACATGATGCTAAAAGAAGACTCCAAAAATCTGATAAATCAACCAAGTGGCTGAGAATTAAATAATGGAAAAAACTTGCTAAGAATAAGAGGACAAAATATAGGCTGTACAGTCTCTGAGATGGTTACAGGAAGTACCTCATCAAAGTTATCTCAACCAAAGGTGATAACACTTGTTGTTAGAATGTAGGGTTTTCTCATTTTTCCTTAAATAATCCATTAGTGAATGCCCGTCTACTCTTGATTCAGTATTCACGGATTCATCTATTTGTGAACTCTTCTGCTCAGACTATTTCCAAAATATTTGTAGAAATTTTGCCTATGTACAGATTTTGTTTTTCATTGTGCGTATGAAAAATATCGAGGACAAAAATGAAGTAAAAAATATTATTTTTTGTTATTTCAATGCACCAAAGTCACTGACATTTCCAAAGATACATAAAGACAAGTATTGACATAATTGTGCGAACATTTCTTGATTAAAAACAGCAGTTATTGGGTTTTTCTATTTTTTTTCTACGTGACTTAATGTGTCTGAAAGACTCAGCAAGCATACAGCAAGAGTAAAAAAAAAAAAAGTTTATATAGTTTCTAACATCAAATAACAATGAACACCTCCAACTTGCACCTTTTACATGCAAGTTGTTCTCTGGAAACTAATTTGCTTTTAGGTCTTTTTCTAAAGCAAGTTACTGACATCCCTGACACCTTAGGGTTTATTTTAGTGGTGTTTTTACTAACCAGAAGATTGACAGTGCAGCTCATGCGGTTGTTGCGGCTGTCATCACTCATCACGGTGCGGTAGTCAAGGAGACGAGTCAGGAGACCCTTAACCAAAGAGACAAAGTGCTGCACCTGTGGCTTCAGTGTGGATTTCTCAGCTGCACAGTCCAACAAGCTGGCAGAGGAGAATAAGCAGCTTAATGATCAACAACCTGAAACAGGGTTTGTTTTTCAGTACTGCTAGCTTTTTGTGTTTCTCTAGTGTTGACAAAGAAAAACACTACTAGATGCAAAGCTTATTCTAAGGGAACACCAAATATATACTTTAAGCTGAAATATTTATTCATCATTTTTGGATTTAATACGCTTAAATACTCCGGCCTACATGGTTTCTAGAAGTTGCATGTATCGTTCATCTCCTCCTCCACCTTCCACCTCATGATCCAACTTCAGGATTATCTCGTTTTCAAACTGTTGAAAAAAAACGTACAGGTTTGGAAAAGAAAGAGTGGATAAATTAGGGAGAGGGAAACAAAAAAAGAAAAATCAATTATGAAAATGCATCTAGGAGGTCCCTTGTTTCAGATTCAACATTGCAGGAAATCAGTGTAGTAATTTTATGTGTATGTCTTTTTGGTTTCCAAACAGTCCAGACATTTCTCTGTTAATGGTGTTGAAATTTTGACTCCTGAATGTTTTTCATGCATAATGCTTGTCTACCTTCTGGAAGTTTCCAAACTGGACATGCTCGCAGGAGATCATGTCGAAAAAGATGGGGATTGTGGCTCTTCTTAGCTCCTCCTCAGGAATCAAAGTCATCTCCAGGATTGGACCCACCATACCAGGGATAAAACAGATCTTATGACTTCCTACAAAAGATAAATACATGCATAGGAATTAAGAATGTGCAATCACTGTAATGTTTCTCAGTAGCAAAAAAAGAGAGAGAAATATCATAGCAAGAAATGTGATTTATCAAATTAATGATAAATTCTAATTATTGTTTGTGAGATGGTTATTTTTGCTTTTTTAATGATCGTTTTTCTCTCCACAAAAGCGTAAATAAATATAACTATGTATTAGAAAACCAAAGTAGAAGTAATCATTGAGTTCTGATTAGAGAAGATTTGCACTACTTGGTAGCGGCTTGGTTGCAGGGGGCAAGAGCGAACCAATCTTACGTTGGTTCGCTTAAAGTATATATTTGCTGTTACGTTGGTTCGCTCGCGCCCCCAATACCAATATTTTATTTTATAATTTTTTTAACCGATTACTCGATTAATCGTAAGAATAATTGATAGATTACTTGATTACTAAAATACTCATTTACAACAGCCCTAGTTTAGTTATAATGTTTTCTATGGGAGATCCTGTGTCTTGTTATAAGCATGCTTTGGGGTTTTGTGAAAAAGAAGGACAAAGAAAACACAAAAAAAAAAACCATAAGAAACCCAAAATACATTGTGTGGTCTCTGTTGGTTCCCTTTTACTTTCTTTCAACTAATTCCCTGAGTCTCTGTGCACAAAACTGACAAAAAATGTTCCCCTTTTTTTAACTCTGGTTTTCACAGTATTTACCACATTTGCATCTCTATTTTAGCATGCAGAACCACCTGAGTGCTCTGGATTTTAAATTTAAATCTGTGAATCCTCTGTAAAAACTTTGCACAATTCATTATAGCGTCTCACCAAGTTTGTACCAGATGTCACGTATAGCAAAGCCAATGAGCCTTCTCATATCTCCATATCTGAAAGAAAAATGTGTAAGAGTGAGAATAAAAGGGAAAGTACATATAAATTGATAAGAGAAGAAAAGTCATCCCCTCAGTTTGCAACAATTACCTAATCAATACTTATTTTCACCTTCAGAAACTCAACATCCCCTTAGGAAAGATAATGCAGTGCTGCTCTACCTCAACTGAATTGATCTCCTGTCTACAGGTAACAAAGGCTTTTAATAGGTAGTGCCATTAGCGCAGATGGAGCAGATGTGGTAAAAAGGAGGAAATTAAATGTTTGTACTCTCACTTGACCAGAATCTTGTTCCTTTTGGTTGAAGAGAAATGCTGGAGCTGCAGAGACTCTTGAGTAATAAACGCCACCGCCAAGTGGAAGTAGTTATTCCAGAGCTATGGAGACAGAGAGAGCAGAGAAAGTCTTCAGGAAGCATACTAAACAGTGAAACAGAAAAATGACCACAGCTATATAATATTTTTATATACTGTATACAAAATACAATTACCTGCACTTCAAAGTCATCATTAGTCAGGAACTTTTGGTTCATTGTGTCAGCATAGGTATTGATGGCTCTCAGGAACACCCTAAATGACAAATCAATGTTAAAAATGAATATAGTCATGTTATATATTATAAGCCAACTGTAGTATGGGATATTTCCAATGGTGCTCTAATTTTTTTTATTAAAATGCTAGACTTAATGTCTTTGTTTTTCTTTCCTAACTAATTCCACATTTTGTGAATAAAGTGGAAATTTTAAGATGAATGGGCACAGATGCTTTTATTAACAACAAAAAGCATTGTGCCAAAAAGCCAGTGACAAATGCTGATCAGTCAGTTGCAAGGAAACTAAAAATGTTTTTGAAACAGAAAGCGAAGTAGAAGGAATGAGATTTTGACATAATACTGATTGGATGTTCGAAAACTCTTGGAATCAGAAAAGGTGAAGTTTCTTAAAATTGCCTAATTTCCTGGCATGAAACCACCTTTTATCAGTTAAATGTTTTATTAGGGTATAGCTGGAATTGTCCTTGCAGTTAAAAAGTTTTGGTGTGTGTTTGGGATAATTTTAAAGCTGGAAGACCCAATTGTGTCAGAGTTTAAATCCTCTAACTGTTGAGTTTAGGTATAGTTAGAGATTTGGTGTTTTTCCACCCTTAAGTATTGTTAAAATTATTCTAAATAACCCCTTGGGCTGAGTCTACGTCTACCATACTTATATATAATTTTCTTAAGTTTAAATGCAAAACGTTGATTCAACAAATATATTTTTTTTATAATTTTGTCCAAACTGCTCAATCTTTGCAGCATCTGATGATAAAGCATTTCTCCTGAAGGGACTGGAATTGTTCATGTAGGCAGCTACAAATTCCAGTTGAGCTTGATTTTGTTTACTTTTTCATTGGTCAGGACCTTCTCAGCGCATGATGATGTAACACATGCCTCACTGCAGACAGTGACAATGATGCTTCATCTACTTTTAGTGAGATTCTGGCAGGTTTGAGTCCTTGTGATCCCTGAATTGTTCATGAACATGCTAAAACATTACCTTTCATCTGAGGGTGATAGTTTGGGTCAGATGATTGAAACTTAGGGGTATCTTGGTATTTGCAAACATGCAAAGTACAGTTAAAAACTAATTTTGGATCTAAGTAGACTAACATAACATTTTTAGAATTATCTCGTATACACTTGTGAAGCCAATTAATATTTTTGAAATTAATTAAATCTGTTAGATTCATGAAGATTTCCTCCGCCCAAAAATGTTTTAAATACATCACTAAAGACCCATATTTAGAATAAAAATCAGATCCATGATAAATGGATGTAACCCTTTTCATTGGCACTGCAATGATCAATAACAAAACTAATCTTGTGTGAGAAAAAAAAAAAAAAGAATTCAATGAATAAAAATGCATAATGCATCAAAACAGGTTTTTTTTTTCTAGATAAGGAATTTCATGGCGTTTCATACTGTAAACTGCTTTTTCAGGGATTTTTTAAACTATTGCTATTCTTCTATCTCAGTAGAAGCATGACAGCAGCTCGACACACTGAGTGCAGAGGTATCAGTGAGATGTTATTTAATGTATTTTTGAACTTACGAAGAAAGTGCTTCCAGCCTCTTTTGGCCCAAACACTATCTATCATCATTATCCAGAGCCAAATGACATCCCCTCTCATTCCCCCTCCTCCTACATTTTCTATGTAGTGGGACTCAAATGCTATATTTGCACACTTCTTCCCAAGCCCTAGTCTACAGAGTGAGTTGTTCTTTTTACTTCACTTTCTCTTCTACCTATTGGCTTCACAGCTTTAGCCTCCCTTCTGGCTCCTTTCATTGATAGATTTTTGCTCTATCAGTCTGCGCACACCAGCGTATTTGTCACATCAGCCGTTTTCATCATTACAGCCCTGATCCCGGCTTTACTATCTCTAACTCATCTCAGTGTGGGTTAGTGCAGATGAACAATTCATTGTGGATGTTGACAGTCCTTTAAGATGTAGCGCCATGCCTCATGGGTCGAACAGCAGGCCGTATAGCAGGGCTGCTGTGGCTTATTTAGCAGAATGAAGGGATCTCACGATGTGCTTCGTCCAACCTATAGGCCCTGTATAAATGCAAGCATGTCAGTTTTGCTCATTATGAAGTACCTACCTGTTCTGCACCATGATCATGGCCATCCAGTCAGAGGGATATACATGTTTCCCAATCAGGTCCTTGAAAAGCAGGAAGGACTCCATCAGGAAGTCCTGCGATTAAAGAGAAAAAAAGTGAATCACTTCCTATAAAACCTTAAGCAATCTAGTTGAAAAGATTGTTTATTGCCTGCAAATTTGGAGGCGTGTGTGTGAAGTTACCACTAGATCAGTAGTTCCAGTGAAGGTTTCTATGTAGGTGGCATAATGACGATCATCCATCTGACTCAGGATAGCTGTCATGCAGGCAACAACTCTTGACTAAAAGAGGTAAAACAAAATAAAACAGAAGGAGGGGAAAAGGCAACATTACTTTTCTTGAAGGTTTTCATCAGAAGCCAAGAATTGGAAAAAAAATAAATAAAAAATTGTTGCTTCATCTTGTTTCAGGTAACTAAAAGGAGACACCTGCAGACCAGCTCTGCCACTTGGTAATTTATGACATTAGCATTCCAGTCGAAATGCGTCAACGAGATCGTGCTGCAGGATGGCAGTCGCAGCAGGAAAACGTGTTATTCCTGATGTTATTTTTAAAGTGCCTGCATGTGCCAACAAGAGGGCAACGAAATGTTATTCCCAAATTATCATAATTGCTATAAACAAACAAAACCATTTCCAAAGGGACTGGCGGTCTTTTCTATTTCTAGATTACATTCATTGGTTTACATGAGATAGGGGGAAGATTTATCAGAAGTTTATGTAAGAGTCAAAAACTAAAGCTGTCCGAATTTTAATTGAGAAAAGCGGCAGACTTCAATTTGGTGTGAATATGGTCACAATAAAGAATATTATGTAATGGATAAAACTGTTTTAAAACTGCTACTTCATAATAGCAACATTATGTAGTGAAATGGTAGCAAAATCATAGCTTCAATTTTAAAATTTTTTGACAGTAGTGTACATATGTTTTGACATTTTATTTTATCTTATTCAATCAATGCAGATGCAACAATAAGATTTTTTTATGCATTAGTAGTGAACTTTGGTATATCCATATTTAATGCTCTTTTTGAATTTAAACAATTGCAGTTTGATACTAGAAGTGTTGGTATATTCTAATGTTGCATAGCAATTATTTTAGTAATTACATAAAATTAGCAAGTTATTACATTATCACAAAGCCAATGTGAGCTTGTTACCATATTGTGGCTGAATTGTAAAAAAACAAAACAAAAAAAATCTAGAAATGTTTTTCAAAGTATGGTTTAGTTTTTTGTCTTTATGAACATTTGTATTAAAAATAAAAATATAGATCCAGAGCAAGTAGCTAGTCTGGTAGGTCACCCTAACCCTACTTGGACAAATTTTCATTTATTGTATTATTAGTAAATAGGGATTCAAAATTCTGACCACCTAATCTGGATATCATTTGGGCATTAACAGGAGCACAGAATCAAAAGCCTTGGTTTGGGGCTGCTCTTATTTGTCTGTTTTCTTCGTCTGCTTGAGTGCTTCCTGATCTTTAACTCAAATCCACATAAAGATCACAAATCTGTTTCAGAGAGCCCCACAAATGTACAGGTATTTCTGCATGCCAGCGCTTGGGTGAAATTATCCACCAGAGTTGGCAGCAAAAAAGGGAGTCAAGCAAAAGAGAAGAGAGATGATGGATGGCTAATTGAGGATGAGAGATGAACGGTATCCAGTGCGGTGACAGCTTTCACCTTTTCTCGTCGCATCAAAATAATAAGTAAGTAGAGTCTGTATAATTTGTGCTTTTTTCCTTTTACTCTAAAGGAGAAAACCGGATGCTTGTTACAATAATAAATCAAATGGAGACCCATAAAATGACACTAAAGCGTCTATTCAATTAAATGAAAAGGTTCATTAAATAAATATGTCACTGGATATGAACACTCCTAGATTCTAAAAGGAATTTTTTTGAACTTAGTGCATGAGAAGCCATTTTCTCCTGCTAACTTCTGCGATTTAGTGACACTAGAGACCACTTCTGAAGACTCACATCTTTTATCTCTCTCTTCTCTTTCTCTACTTCTCCTCTCCTGCATGCTCCTCAATTAAATGTTCCAGGAGACCATTTTAATCTGACATCTAAGCACTGACTAATTACTGGACGTATACGTTACTCAACTACCTTAATTTTATTTCAAAACTCAGTGGTGCTATTAATATAATCAACTTTTGGCTTTAAAACCCAACTCCACTGTTATTGTCCATTCCAAAGACATTATTGTGGGAGTTTAATCTAATTATACAATTTTATGTGTCTACCATTCCCAAATACCCGGCATCTATAGACAGGAATGAACAGGACAATTAACTCAGTCTGCCTTTCTCTTCAATCGTTTTCTCTTTAGTGCGCAGCCACTGAACAGTAACAAGATTAGGAACCCACCCACGCACTTGGTCACTTACTGATATTATTTGACGGAGGATTTTCACCTCCATGATCACTCTGTGTATGTTTGCCTGTGCATGTCTGCAAATTAAAGTGCAGGTCATGTGCTGTATTGTCCTATTTCACTGTAATTACTATTCCCTGAAGACCTATCAGAGAAGAGTCTCCTTTAAAACTCCATCTAAATGCTCAAGGGGGCAAACTGTTTGTCTGCGCTCTAAATAATGTGTTTCATTAGCACCTTCAAGGAGATGCTAAAAAGTTTGGAGAGCACATTTGCCAGCTGTATATTAATAAAGCCATCACTGGTGTCACAAAGACAAAGAGGGGTATCAGGGCTTGTTGAGGCAATGTCCTTCACTCCCATCCTCTCACTCTGGTCAGAGTTGATTAAAATATATTAAAAGCTGTAATTTCTGACTTGCTTTAAAATGACAGTTCCTTGAAAAATGTCTGCAATATAGACAAAAATGAAAAAAGAAATTCAGCTTTACTATAATACAAACCCCCAGCAGCCGCAGAGCACACTATATTTTATGGTGGAAATTGGTTGAACTTTACAACATAATGACATTTTTTGGTATCGGTTTACACACTGCAGTGACAGGAATTTATAAATATTTAAGCCTCACTTTGGTACTTAAGAAAAAGTTAAGAAAAGGGTATAAATCGAAATGCTGAAAAACTTTTTTAGAAAGAAAACTTTTAGTCACCGTAATAGGCAAAGTGGAAATGTGTGCTGACACGGCCATTGTGTGGACAGCAATGGTGAAGCGGATATATATTTGTATAAATCCCATTCATGAAGCTGAACAGATGAAATTAGCACATGTTAATGTTCAACCTTTAAATTGACTGGTTTGAATAAATGTTTCACATGCCAGCTTACAGTTGCTGGTTAACTCTTCTTTCATGCTCCTGCACTAAATGATGAAACATTTAGACCAAACTAAATAAATAACCACTCACCCATCTATCTATCTATCTATCTATCTATCTATCTATCTATCTATCTATCTATCTATCTATCTATCTATCTATCTATCTA
>CAEGAE010021066.1:0-16691 GCA_903067095.1 Girardinus metallicus | reverse complement strand
TAGTGAAAATCTTTAGCCCCGTTACAAAAACAGTGGTTTTGTTTCGGTGTTGAACGTTGGACTGTTGTTAAGCCAGAGTGTTCAACCCTGTTACAGTCTGGTCAACTTTTACAATGGGTTCAACATGCTGGGGTTGCATATAGCCCAACCCCAGCATGTTGTTGGACTGTATGCAAAGTTTAAAGAATGATTCAAAAACATAAAAAAGCCTGATTTAATTTTTATTTTTAAGTGTATTTTCATGTTTTATGAGAAACGCTTTGACATCAAGTTGCCATGTTCTATTTATCAATCTAATTATTATGATTCAGAATTAAATAAAATATACTTACAATTAGTTATTTTAATCAAGGGACATGTGATCTCAAAGGAACTAGAAGAATTAGTTCAATTATGTTATGGAGTTATACTGATAGAGGAATGAAATTGTCCCGTTTCGGGCTTGAATTTAAAGCAACCTAAGTACCAAAGAAATTCGAAATACTGTTTGGGATTTCATGCATAAGGTGGGGGGACATATTTTCTTGGAGGTTCAAAGAGTCCTCAATAGATGCAGTGTTCAAAAACACGATTTTTTGTGGTATATTTTTAAGTAACCTGAGACCCCAAAATGCACTGAATTCAGAGAATCGCCCAAAGAATGATGAGGCCCCTTCTGGTCTCTTCTCAAACCCAGCAAACTGAGTCACAATGTTTGATCTAATGTTTTATCTAACGTCTGTCCTACCAGCATGAACTAAACGTCGGGTTGAAGAATGAACTCGGAAGATTTCAGGGCGTGGAGAGGGAGAAGCTCTTCAGTCATGCACACAGCTTATTCCTGTCAATTCACTCTAAATCTGAGTCACACATTGGTTTATTTTTAGGTCCAAAACAAAGCATCCTTTGTCTTCACGTTAGCAGTGTCATGAGGAAAATCACAGCAGTTCTCCTTAAAATGCGGCCGTGGCGAGACCGGGGCCAATCCCATTCTCACATAACACAAGTACATGACGCCTCTGCTGCCCCCTGCAGGAGAGAGCGTGCCGGTGGAGGAGCAGTTTGACAAAGAAAAGGCCAAAGCTGAGGCGGCGTCGCTGGATGCTGCTCTCAACAACAATGATAAGGCTGCACCCAAGCCTCCCCTGGGCAGCCTGCCCGGAGTGGCCCTCACGGGTCCAGAGAAGGAGAAGTACGAAGCAGAAATGGCCAAGCTCTACAAGGAGCTGGACGACAAGGTAACTGTTCTGGTTCACTGCCTGTCAACGACCCAAGACTCACAGAAAACAGTCCCGGGACGTTAGGGGAAAACAAAGCCGAGATTCCTGCATGATTTGGCATCAGTAACTGGTGCAGTATTACTTCTTGACAGCAGATGACGCAACTGGCTTCTAAACATAAGTAAAGCAGTGATCTCTACTGCTGCAGCTTTTAGATGTAGGGGTGCACCGATTGCAGTTTTCTGGTCGATCGGCGATCTTTAAGAAGCCTGATTTTACGATTCCGATTTTGTCAGATACCAATTTTTTTTCTCCGACAAATATAGCAAAAGAAATTGCTGAGTTGGCAACAGTGGGATAACTTTTGTTAACTGAAAGCACGCAGACATTACCTGTTCTCCGACTGGAGAACAGAAGAGGACAGTGGTCGACTTTTAGACCTTTGCTGACATAAGTAAGATTGGTGAATAAGATCGGCTTCACATGTAAGCAACGGCCGATTACCGATCTCCCAAAATTAAGAAAATTGGGGCTGATTTATCAGCTGGCCGATTTATCATCACCCCTTTGTGCCTTGTCCTACAAACTGAAATAAAATGGTGAAATTGCATCACAAGCATTCAGTCAAGCTCTGTAGAGCCCTGCTAATGAGCTAATGTTGGAGCCAGGTGTGCTCAAGCAGAGAGACATCTAAATGTTGCAGGACGCCGCTCCTGCAACTACCAGATTACTGGATGACTTGTTTTGTATCTTCCTGCTCTCCAGGACGATGAGATCAACCAGCAGTCCCAGGAGGTGGAGAAGCTGAAGCAGCAGCTTCTGGATCAGGAAGAGGTGATGCCTCGCTCTCTCTCTCCTCTCCTGACCCAGTCTGAATCCTGGGATTCACATCACAGTGAACATCCTTTTCCTCCCCCTCACCCCGTCAGCTGTTGGAGTCCTCCCGCAGCGACCACGACACCCTGCAGACGGAGCTGAACCGGCTGCTGGCTGAGAACGAAGCCTCTAAGGAGGAGGTGAAGGAGGTGCTGCAGGCGCTGGAGGAGCTGGCCGTCAACTACGACCAGAAGAGTCAGGAGGTTGAGGACAAAACCAAGGAGTTTGAGGCACTTAGCGAGGAGCTGAACCAGAAGTCTGTAAGGCAGTCGCAGCCTCAGGTGTTTGGAGTGCTGCCGGGAACGCTCTTCCTCACACTGACTGTCACCGCCTCCATCCATCCTCAGAGCTCCTTGGCCTCCATTGACTCGGAGCTGCAGAAATTGAAGGAGATGACCAACCATCAGAAGAAGAGGGTCACTGAGATGATGTCCTGCTTGCTGAAAGACCTGGCTGAGATCGGCATCGCAGTGGGAAGCAATGACATGAAGGTGCGTCCCTCGATTTCGCATTACAAGAAAACGTGTTTTTCAAACTTCTGAATTAGAAGAGACTTACAAAAAAAGTCTAGAAAATGTTCTCCCTAAATCGACTTTTTTGAGCTTTATGTCATGTTATAGTGTTATTCCTTCATCAAAACCAAACGTGGAGTGTTGATATGATTCTTTTATGCATATTTGAGAAATCCTCTAATCTCCATGGCAACCACTCAGCTGTGCAAAACACCTGCATGGACCTAGCTCTGCCAAGGAAAACGAAGCTCCTCCTTGGAGCTGCAGTTTCCAAGCTTCCACCTCACAGAGCACTGTGCTCCTTCAGACTAGCCAGCAGCAATTAGCAAACACCTGGAGGAACTGTTCATCTGTTGAGCTCATTATAGGAGCTGCTTCTCAACGTTGGTAAAAACATTGTTAAGGTGTTAATAGATGAGCCATGTTGTGATGACTTCCTTAATGCGGAGTTTCAGAACAAGCAGGAGTTTTTAAAAAGACAGAAAACCTATTTCAAGGCGATAAATTACAAAGTCAAATTTCTTGTAAGTAATATTCGATATGTACAGCATTCTTATAACAAATGAAGTTAGCATAGTTACTTGGTGGTGCTATAAAATAGTCTATGTGCCTGGAAAACACAAAATATTGCCTGTTAAAGATGTGAATAATTTTGAAAGGCAGTATATTTTCTAGGCCACAAGATGGCGCTCCTTTAATGTGTTTTTTCATGCATTTGAGACAGCTAATGTGCAGCTCCTTAAACATTAGGGAGCTGGGTCAAATCAACGAGCCAGAATTGCAATTAGTAGTTGATTGTTATGGAAAAGTCTCCTAATTGGGCCCAGGCAACACACTAAAAGCCCTGATGAAGGACATAATACAAATGCAACACTGTTCACATGAAAGACAAAAAGAAAAGGGTTGATTTAGTAGCATGTCTCCATCTGAAAATAACCATTTGGACGCAGCATGGTACGAAAACAAGAACATGATGATAATCTGGCTCACGTGTCCAAAAGTGGCTGAAAGAGGAACTTAGAATATGACACTTTTCTTCTGTTTTATGTATCTGAGTTTAGCAGGATATCAGACAGAAGCAGAGGCGTGTACATGACCGAGACATCCAGGGTTGCGTGTGTTTGCTACTAGCTTCGGTTATCTGTTAGTCAGCTGTAGGTTATATCAGATGAAAGTTGCACAAGTGAAATTTCCTGTGATTTTGCTGTTTGTTTTAGACAACATGCAAAAAATTTTATCTGCAGTGGAGATAAAGATACAAACCCTTCATATAAGCACCGACAGCACTGCTGCTGCTGCTGCTGATGGTGCCATCAGAACACACACCCAGTTGGCTGTGCCCGTCGTACACCGAAGCCACAATGTGCCGTTTCTTAACCTCTCAGCAACAGGAGAGCAGCGGGCTCATCGACGAGGAGTTCACCGTGGCCCGGCTCTACATCAGCAAGATGAAGGCCGAGGTGAAGACCATGGTGAAGCGCAGCAAACAGCTGGAGAGCAGCCAGGCCGAGAGCAGCCAGAAGCTGGAGGAGACGGAGAGCAACCTGACCGCCTGCAAGCTCCGCATCTCCCAGGTAACCGCTGCTCCATCCATCCACGATCGCGCGCGCCGTCGCTACAGTAACACACCGTTCAGATCTTACGGTTGTACGCCAAACATGTCTGCAGATGTAGCATTTTAGGGGTGCGTTTAAAGCAAGCGCTCATGGAGGCTGTGTGTGTTTGCGTGTGTGTGTTGTCTCTTCTCTCCTGCCGGCGGTCAGTACGAGGCCAAGATCAAGTCCCTGACGGACAGCCTCCAGAATGTGGAGCACAAGAAGAGACAGCTGGAGGAGAACGTGGACCTTCTGAACGACGAGATCGTCAGGATCAGAGCTGAGGGTGAGCGCCAGCGAAACTGGGTTAGCTTCAAACTCAGACACAGTTTACCTGACGCCATTTGAAGGAAAGTCAAGATTAGGACGACGTGACTGAGACAAATCGAAGGACCAGAAAAATTTACCCACTTTGGTCACAATTAAACTTGGATCCATTAAATGATTTTTAATAGAAGCCAAATATTTAAATCTCCGTTGGTGGTCAGATGTAAGAGATTGAGATTCAATTGGGCCCCATCCGTGTGGGAAGGGTATTCCTCAATATAAAGGGCCAAGCAATCAGCCCTGTGGGATACCTGATCTCTACGAAGCTAAATTAAGTGATATTAAACCATCAAACAACTAAGAGTCAAGCCCTTTTAGTTCAACAACAAAAAAAACTAACCTATGATAATCAAATTCTTCAAGTATTAAGGCAGGACTAAGAGTTTTCAATGAAACTAGGAAAAAAAACTTAGAATATTGTGACAGTAAAGTCATTATATTAGAATAAAGACACAATAATGTGAAAGCAAATCTTCATTTGTTATCAAGTAGTTTTATTTGTTATTATTCTCGTAAAATTACTTCCCCATTCTCCTAATATGCAACTACTTTCTGGTAATATTATGACTTTATTCTCATATTATTAAGACTTTATACTTATATTATTACAATTGTATTCTGGTAATAATATTATGACTCTTTTTTTGCAAGCTTATTCTCGTTTTTCTACAACTTGTGTTCCTGTGAAAATGAGTTTTTCAACAAGATACAGATCCAGAACATCATAATCAACACAGAAAAGGTTCCCCAAATTTTTGTGACGTTTCTGCAAAATTATTTTATTTTGTTTTTATTTTTATTTTTTTCCAGAAAAAGTAAATGCCATGGAGAAAGAGAATGAGATCCAGTCCGCCAATGAAGTCAAGGTATTCTACACCTTCGCTTCTTAACCTTTCTGTGACACAGGACAACATATAACTGTGTGTGGATGTGCGTGTGTGTGTGTGTGTCCAGGAGGCTGTAGAGAAGCAGATCCAGACTCACCGAGAGGCCCATCAGAAGCAGATCAGCAGCCTGAGAGACGAGCTGGACAGCAAGGAGAAGCTGATCACGGAGCTCCAGGAGTAAGAGCGACGTGTGAAAACCTCCCTCTGTTGTTGGAGAGCATGCAGCTGTGCTGACTGTGTTCCTGCGGTCCCTGCAGCTCCAACCAGGAGATCGTGCTGGAGCAGGAGAGGCTGAAAGTGGAGCACGAGAAGCTGAAAGCAGCCGACCAGGAGAAGAGCCGCCAGCTGCAGGAGCTCACGTAAACGTTGTCGTTTGGTCAGAAGGGAAACTGTTGCTATCGGCATGACAACCTGTAGGTGGTAATAACCTGATTGTTGCTCCGCAGGCTGCTGCAGGACAGACGAGAGCAGGCCAGGCAGGACCTGAAAGGACTGGAGGAGACTTTGGTCAGTTATTACCTCCATTATCTAACAAGGAGACAAATTTGCTTATTTGCGTATTTCTGAACTGGCGTGCAGAGGATTTGGGTTGGGATCAGAGGTAGCAATCATTCAATAAAAGAGAAGAAAATCTTCTCTTTTATTGAAAAGATTCTCCTCAAACATATACAGTTATCCACACCGGGTCTAGGGGTGGATCACTGAAGTGCCACTCTTTAGTTGTGTTTCCATCAAGGTTTTTCTTTAATGCGCATTTTTGAGCATTGCATTAGAAAAGGTTGATGGAAATAACATACTGAAATTCTGAAAAAAATGTCGCTAGAAAAAGTTAAAGCGCAAAAGGGGAGACACATTTGCCGAATTAGTTTGGATGCATCAACTGGGGGAGTCCAAAGCTCCGGCTTGGAGGGGAGGATTCTCCAGATTTCTAATTGGAGAGGCAGAAAAATGGACTGAGTCTCCAATCAGAGAGTCAATCCGGTGACTCTATGCTAGCTCAGTAAGGAGCTAGCATAGCTCACGACAACGGCGGATAAAGATTTTTCCTGTAATCTTAAAGGTACAGTATGTAACTTTTATGCAGAAATAGAAGTTGTTAGTTTACTAGTTTGCAACCTCTACTTACTGGTTGCTTAGTGTTTACATCATACTTTACGTAGCCTGACTGATTCGCTCCAAACCAGTTGGTGGAAGATTTTAAAAGTTTGCATGAAAATAGGATAGAAAAAAATCTTGTCACCTAAATTTGACATAACATGGCAACAGGACAGCTAATGTGATAATCGTAGAAAACGCTTTTAACAACTACTTAAGTTCACATCAAAATAATTCCTTGTTACATTCATTCGAAGCGATTGCTAGAGGCACCAATAACTGTGCCGATTTTTCTTGGATGTTTCTGCCTCCGAATACATTTAATACAAAAACTGGTTTAGTGTTTCAGTGTGAGACTATGCTACCCCAGGGGTGGGCAATCCTGGGGTAGCATCTCTTAGACGTCTCCCTGGTCCAACACACTTGAATCGGACAGCTTAATCACCTCCTAAATGCAGTCAAGTTCTCCAGAGTTCTGCTAATGGCCTCATTATTTGACTCGGGTGTGTTGAAGTAGAGACGCATCTAAAAGTTGCAGGAGACCGGCCCTGTGCTAGCCTGTGTTGGGGGTTTCTACACATCTTTAGGAGAGGTGCCAATAAGTGTGTGTGTCTGTGCGATTATTGAGAACAGATTCATTCAAGTCCATTGTTCTCAAAAGTGCATTAAAAACTAGACAGTGAGGATGGAGACCTGAGGCCTTTTGATGGTTATGTTCACCCTGAACATTTAACTATCCGGGGTGTAGCCAGCGTCTTGCCCAACGACTGCTCCAGATAGACACTGAAGGAGGATAAGGAAAGAAGGAAGGGATTGATGGGTTGGTTGAATGATTGATTGTCTACCGAGGTCCAATAATGGACAAGACATACAGCTTAATCTTTTCTGTCTCTCTTTTTCTAAGGCTCGGGAGCTGCAGACACTCCACAGTTTACGGAGGCTTTTCGTACAGGATTTATCCAGAAGAGTAAGAAAGGTAGAACTTGTCATGTTCCGTTTCATCTTTACACCAAAACACTCGTGCTGCCTGCTGTTTGGAAGGCGCCACTTCCACGTGGCGATCATCGGCAGCAGCTATCGGACGAAACGTCTTCCGATTTTGCGCCGCTGTGGTGCTGGGCTTCATTTGCTCCCTGATGATTTTTTAATGAGTCCAGGGAACACAACAGACGGCGTCTGCGATAAGTAGGCCATCTGATTCTTTAAAGGTAGCGGATGTAAATCGGGGGGCCTGGGGCTTCAGCGTGGCGCTCATCTTCAGCCGTCAGCCCGGGGCAGATGGCGGCGAGATGAAAAGAGGCACATCCAGGCTTTTCCCGTTCACTCACACGAAAATGCAAATCTGCTACTAATCATGTCCTTTAGCCTCAGATTTAGTGTCAGCTTTAAAGGCTCGGCCTGATAGGTTTGCGGTTGTGTAAAATAAATAGATGTGCCAAAATGTGACAAACTCAAAGGTGCAGTATGCAACCTTTATACAGAAAATCCATATTTCTTTTACATATATGTTGAAATTGTCACATATTAGCTAGTAAATAAGTAAGTAAAGTTTATTTATAAAGCGCTTTTCGCAGACATAAAATCACAAAGCGCTGTACAATAAAAGTCAACCTTAAAAACCCTACAAAACACAAAACCACCAGAAATAAAAATGTTTTTAGTTGCTTTTTAAAAACCTCCACAGAGTCAACAAAACGGAGCTGCAAGGGGAAACTGTTCCACGGCCTTGAGGCCACCGACTGAAGGGCCCGGTCCCCTTTAGTTTTTAACCGTGTTTGTGGAACAACCAAAAGATTCGAGAACAAACACCAGGGGCAGCGGAATATTTAGTTAAACGTTGACAAAGATAATCAGGAGCCTGGCCATGTGTGTGGCCATGCACAAGAACTTCAACACTAATTCTAAAATCAACTGGGAGCCAGTGTAATGAATACAGAACAAGGACAGATAGGACAGGATTTACTGGTATGAGACGGATAATCTGTGAAAAAAAATCAAGATCCTCTGTTATCTCCCAGTGCTCCCAGTGGTATCTAGAAACAGCCAATCAGTCAGGAGGCGGGCCCTTGTTGTCTGCTACAGTGAGCTAGCAGAGTCACTGTAGCTGTTGTGAATGCTAAGGCTAGTTAGTCACTGACAACAGCAGGTAAGCGTTTTTCCTGTAAATGTGAGCCGTTTCTCCACCATTAGTGCATTTAGCAGCAAGTACACAGGCATGAGTAACAGCACTAAGACCCGCCCCCTGGCTCTGATTGGTTGTTTTTGATCGGGAGCGGTGCATTTCTTCAGACAAAACTCGATCTTTTCACAGATTATCTGTCTCTTACTAAACTGTCACGACACGGTGAGGATTTTAACAAATACGTAAAAAACATTTTTTTTTATTTTTTTTATAAAAGTTAAAACTCTTTGCTGTGTTTGGACAGAATGGGCAGGACATGGATGACTCAGAAGCCTGCGCTGCTCAGAAGCAAAAGATCAGCTTCCTGGAGAGCAACCTTGAGCAGCTCACCAAAGTTCACAAGCAGGTAAAACCTCACAAGCATCCCGCACACACACCTTCCCCCCATCACCCCCTCCCCCCCCCCACACACACACACACAAGCTCCTCATACAAGCAGTCTCCACCTTTAGAAGCGTTTTGTCTCTCTCTTTCTGCAGTTGGTGCGAGACAACGCCAGCCTTCGCTGTGAGATCCCCAAAATGGAGAAGCGCCTGCGTGCCACGGCGTCGCGGGTTCAAGCGCTGGAGGCCGCCCTGAAGGAAGCCAAGGAGAGCGCGGCTCGCGAGAAGAAGCGTTACGAGGAAGAGGTGGAGCGCATCAAGGACACGGTCAAACCGAAAAACATGGGCAGGAGAGCCTCTATAGGTGGGCAAAAACGTAGTAATGTGATGATCGGAAGCCAGGGGGGGCTGTAACCAAACAGCCTAAGGCAGTAGGTCTGTCAGGTTCAGGTAAGCTGTCTGTATTTCTGAAGCCACAGTGAAGAGTCTCACATGTTGGAAATTTGTCAGGAAATGTAGCTTCTCTTTGGACCCGAGCTTTGGCTTTCTCAAATCAGTCCCTAAAAAAAAAAAAAAAAAGTATTTAATTAGATACACAAATACTTCCCTTCTTATTTTTAAAATTGTCGGTCAACTTTCAAAACCCGAGAAACTTGACGATAAAAATCCAACACACTAACCGATTTCACGCACCGACATTCACATGTCAGACAGGAAATCCCGCAAAACCTCTCATGGCCAAATGCGAGTTCAGAGTAAACAAAGATGGCTGACACGGAAAAAGCGACGGTTTATAGCTGGTTTAATTGTGCCTTAATGTGCATTTAAACAAACTTCTCTTGATTGAAATGTTACAACTGATGCGTTCTGTCTTTTTGTCAAACCCAGTGAAGCCTATCAGACCGGGCCAGCTGCCCGGAGCGTCTCCCTTGATTGGCATCAACAGGGCCCTACTACTGCAGAACAGCCAGTCTGATACCATTGGAGAGGACAATGACAGGTACCAGAACGTATCGAGCTCCATCACTCTGTTTCTCTGCTGAAGAACTCTGTCTTTCCCCAGGGAAAAACACAGAGGAGGCTAAATAACTTGAGTATGCAGAAATAATTTACTTTCCTTTTCTTTTACCTCACAGCAGTTAAAGATCTTCAGACAGCCCTCAAACCAGCAGACTGCACGAAGTCCTGGACACTCTGCACAAATCCTCCAGTGTCAAAATGTGTACACACTGTATAGAAAATGCGCCGCTGCTCTTTAAGGCTAACATGCTGCTAATGCAAGCAAGATTGTTGCAAATGCCCAGAAAATTCTGCTTCTACTGTGAGAACTTTGTGTTCTTTTCACCCGCGCATTAATCAGCAGCTTGTAAAAGGAAGCGAGCCTACGCTGCACCAAAGACCTCCAACGTAGCCGTCTGCATTACAGTGCCACCGAGTGAACGTGAACCCATTCAACCGCTGGGTAGATGCGTAGAACAAATCCACGCGTGGACGTGCCATCCTTTTCTTCAGCTGAATAGAAACAAAGCTGAAGTTATTATTTCTTGACCTAAACAGGAGTGAGGCACTCAGCTTCAGTTAGTACAGCTGGAAACTAGAGATGAGGCCCGACATCTGGGTGCACTGATGGACTCTGACCTGAACCTTCAGAGACACATAAAGACAGTTACAAAGTCGGCCTTCTGTCACCTGAAGAACAGCTCCAGGATTAGAGGTTTAATGTCCCAACAAGATGTAGAGAAACTCATCCAGGCTTTTATCTTTAGTCGCATTGATTAATGCAACCGTGTCTTTACAGGTCCGTCTAAAAAGTCAGACAGCTGCAGCTGATCCAGAACGCTGCTGCTGGCGTTCTCACTAAAACTAGGAAAATACACCATAGACAAACTGATTTCACCGCCATCGCTCCAGTTTTGAGGTTTTGTTAGTTTATAATGGCTTAGCACCAAAATACATTCAAGATCTGCTGTTGTCATAGCAACAGGTCTTCTGTTTCTGGTTCTACTGTGCCTTCCTGGAACCAAACATGGAGGAGCAGCATTCAGTTTCTATGCAGCACAAACCTGGAATAAACTCACAGAAAACTGCAAATCTGCCGAAACACCGAGTTCCCTTAAATTGAGGCTAAAAGCCCATTTGCTTGGAGTTCCCTTTGATTAATAATAACCGGAACATTCCAGTCTGGATCACAATTTTTTTATTACTTCTCTTTGTTTTTGTGTCACGTTTGTATCGTGTAAAGTGCTTAAATGTCCTAGACAAATAAACTTGACTTAACCAAAACACTTTTCATTGGCGTCGATAAGCTTCTGGAATAATTTAACTGGATATTTGATATTTGGATCACGATAAATGGTAGAACTCAGTTAACCTGACTGGTTTTGGGACAGACTCGTACATTTCAGCCAACAGTTGAGATCGGGGCTACTCCAGTAGCTTAATACTCTCCTGCCGGTTTTGTTATGTGTTTGGGATCACTGTGCTGCCAGAACACCCAACCGTGTTCATCTGGCTTTTGGTTTCAGATAAAGCATCAAATCAAGTCCGTATTCTTCATTTGCCCTTCCACTTTGAGTGATGTACCAGTACCGCTGGCAGCATCGTCCTACCACCCCTTGCAAATTTCACCTGAGGGTTTTTGAAGCAGCTCCTTCGTTGGTCGGAGTCGCCTCCTCTTCCATCTTGGACTCTTGGATCACTTGATGGCTCTTGGCTCGTTCCTGGACATCACGTCGGTTTTCCTTTCGTGTGAGCTAACAGTTTGGGTCAGTTGGGTGAAATTCAACACTCTTCTGTGTTCTGACAAGACAGCGATGGCAAGCGCATTTAAATACTAGTTTTCGCATTGATGAAACAGAAACATTAGGCTCTTGTTAATGCCCCCAATTCAGCTATTGCTGAAAGTCAATAGCCACTGCCTTGGTCTGTGATTTATTAGCAGCTTATGGGACATTTCTCTGGATATTCCTAAAGAGTGTAAATATTTGAGGACAAAAATCTGTTAAAATACATCATAAAAAACCAGGAGATTAATATGATATTCACTGCAGTCATGTGTAAGTAAACTGACTTGAAGCTGTAGGTCTGTCTCCATATTTGATGAAATATATATATACTTTAAAACATGTTTTAAAGTGTACATTTTCTCTACAAAGCTCTTTTCACTTGAAAAAGAAAGTTGATCTAAAAATTTTAAAAAGTTGGTGCCCTGTGTTTTTTTTTTTTCAATATTGCTGGTTTAATTTATAGCTAAAGTTGATGTTCTGAAAACTTGTTTACATTGTTAGCAGCACCATTTCAGCACAACTGCATAACACAAATCTGGTAAGCATCATACATTTTTTGAAGTGACGTTTTTTTCTTTTCGTCATTCAAATTTCACTGCCAGTAATGTTGTAACTGCGTCTGCAACCACTTTCAGAATATTCAGAACAGCTGAGAGAAAAAAAAACAAAAAACGGTCACATCAAAGAAAAATGTTCAAATTTAAAGACCTTTAAAAAGGAGGCCTTAAAGGCACGAGTTATTAAATCCTCAAATTGGTGAGATCATTTACAAACGACCTGATTTCTTCACATTGTGCCATTGGATCAAAACAATCATTTTCCCCCAAGATTTAGTTTTTCTCTTCTAAACATAATAAATTGCAGTCTGAAGAAACTCGATATTTGGGGAACTATTTCCTGCTTCCGGGGAGGAAGAGCACATATTTAACTGATGATACTGCATTCCATGGAATCCATATTTCCATTGTGGAAAGTAAGAATCAGTGGATTCCCATTTGTGCTTCCATCCTCACACCGACAGGCTGTGCTTTTCCCCGGTGTGGCGCTTTTTTTTTTTTTTTTTTAGACAAACATTCCTAACTTTACCCTGAAATCCTGTCCACTCGTTCTTTGTCCCGAGGCTGATGTCAGTCTGTCTGTAGTCTGGGTGAGTGTTTTCCACTGAAGGCCTGCTGTGCTCTTGGATCATCCAAGCATTAAATCATTCATGATCCTGCTCAGATGGTGAAACTACCCGCTGTGTCTGCCAAAGAGAAGTCAGCGCCGACGGGAGGGGCCGCGGGGAAACTTTACACGTTTAAGACCTGAAGAATGTGAACATTAAACCCGGGATTTTAATGTGTTGTAATCAATCGTCGAAGTCGCGACGGGATGAAAGGAAATGTCAAACGCTCCGGCTGGAGCAGAGAAAGCCCCGGAGTTTCTGCGGAGCTGGAAACCACCGGGCCGTGCTGGAGGTGTCGAACCGGGAGGCGCGCACGGCACGCCGGCCACGGGGCTCCGGATGCGCTCCATCAGCGCTGACAGACAGACGGGCGGGGTGTGAGAAGACAGCCCGGTGTCTGCTGAGTGGAGACCGCAGCTGAATCGAGCTGCTGAGCAACGCTCCAATCATATCCGGCAGGGGCTCCAAAATAAAAGCAGGAAAGTTGGATGAATTTGGAGTTAATTTAAGCTTTAAAAAGCTAACGGCCCAATAACATTTAATCATGTTTATATATTGAATTGCTTTTGTTAATATTAAAGTGTAATGAACAGCTGCCTGAGTGCTGCCATTTTTTAATCGCTGGGTGTTTCCAAAGAAATACGTCACATGTTAAATGTTTTATTTTTCATTATTTATTATTTTTTTTGTGTGGGTGTAGATAACCAATATATAAACGTCTAAAAAAAATAAACATCGCAAACTCACCTCTCAACACAAAATGTTTTTGGATGTGTCAAATGACTTATATATATCATTTTGCATGCCTACAGTGTAACATATACTATCAATATCCGAATTGTAGGTGTCTCGAAAATATCACAAAGCAGTGGCATTACATGTTTGAAACAAAAACTTCTGTATTCCAAATTGGAAAAATATCCAACATTTATTTATTTTTTAACTCATGATGTCTCCCAGGGCTTGCTGCCTTTGGCAGAGAGCCATGCCTCCCCCCACTGATTATAGATCATTTGTTTCATATTTAGCTAGTCAACATTCGGAGTGGTGCCCCCAGGAAGGTGGAGGTGGGGGCATAAGGGAGGGGGCACAGCCAACCTTGGAAAAATCCCATGTACGCCACTGGCCCCGCGAATAGGGTCTTGATGAGTTCATGCAAAATCATACAGAGTCATCTTCTTCCTCAATCAAGACATAAATATGAAACTCAATAAATAAATACAAAAGATTAAATAAAAAAAAATCCAAAAATATGTATATATTTTTTTATTATTATTGCCACCCCAAAAGTTTTTTTCTGGCGGGGTCAGGCCGCCACCGAACATTAGACACAGAATTCAGATTACAAAATAACACTATTCATAAAGATTAACCCACTCAATAAAAAATGAAATAAAACAAACAAAAAAAAAAATTGATGAAGCTTTTATTCTAACAGCTCTGACCGGATGTGGCCGCTGTTGTCTGCCGGAACTTGACGTCCAGCAGAGAGGCGGGGGATTGCGAACCGAGCGGCTGACTGGAGGACTGCTGCTGCGGGCTCTGTCGGGGTAACACACGCTAGGTCACAGGGCTCCGGAAAACTTCTCCTGCTGTCCTTCAGCGGTGGCTAACGGAGCCGAGAGGCCGACACTACAGCAGCTCAATCCAGAGGGGGTGAGTGCGGTTCGGTGCGGTTCGGTTCGGTTCTACGTGACGTTCTGGCCCGGTGAGAGGCTATTGGCTTCTAACGGAGTTACTTTGTTGCTATGCACGCTGTTGCAGAGCTGGGGGCTCCCAGTGAACCTGCAGAGCTTTTTGTCCGCAGCGGAGCAACACTGTGGGAAGATTCAGGGCAGGATCCTTCTGAAGAGGGAGCGGTTCGGCTAGCGTCACTTTTCTAACGGTAAAAGTTGCGCCAGGTGGTGTAATTACGCATAGCAGGTGATTGCTGCATCCTTCTGTTTTGGCACACGCCTCCCTAATTGTTGGGCTCGTTTCCTCCCGCTGGTTCAGGTGGTGGTGGTGTTGTTGGTGGTGGGGAGGGTGGGGGTCTCTGTCCCGGTTCCTGGGAAGCGGCGGTGATGGTGACTGGGGATTCTTTGTTGTCAACGCACGAGGATTAAACTCCTTTGTGTTGGCTTTCTGCAGCCTGTTTAGGGACAGGGAAGGAATGGACCCTGCCCCCCATCTAAACGCCCCTGGGCAACTTACCCACCTCCCCACCAACCCCCCACCGCCCCCTAAAAATAACTAACTAACTAACTAAATAAATAAAATCAAGCCAGGGTGCTTGTTTGCAGGCTTTACCAGTTCTGCAGTGGTTTTAATAAGGCGCAGCGGCTGCAGCGCATGTTGCAGTGGATGCTGGGTCACATCTGTTTTGAATGAAGCACAGGGACAAAGGCAGTCAGTCTCGGTGTGTTTTGCTGCCGGGGTAGTCGCCCTGCAGATGTGTGTTGACAAAAAGCCTGTTCGCTCTAATGTGAGATTTTTATTTTTATTTTTATTTTTATTTTTTCCATGTCTTTCGCTCTGGATTTCCCAGTAAGACTTCTAGTTAAGTGCTTTTGCTGCATCTGTGCCTTTTAAAGCAGTGAGGAGAAGAGAAGTCGATGTGTTTGTGTGAGCGCTGACTGTGGACATGGTGAGAGTGGAACCACCGTGTCCTTGGAGTTGAAAGTTTTCACTCTGCTACCTGCGCTTTTAAGCTTTCTACGAGAAAACCACAGATGAACTTGGTGTGGAAAAGTTAAGACTTTCAGCTGCTTCCATTCACTGCCACTATGTTTTGGAGATATACAGTTATACAGTATCTTTAAAAAGTTGGTTTCAAAAGCTGCTGAACGTGTCCATCGTACGGTTCCTCTCTGGGATGCACGATATGTCGGCACTGACTGACATTAGTCATTTTTGAACATATCGTATTGGTCCGATAAAACTGGTGATTATTTTTTGTCGTGCTGCCGCCTGTTTCTGGTCTGGGATTTGTTCTCCCAAAGATGTTGAAACTGCAGTGAAACATATCGATAAATATCGTTAGCGGGTCGTAACGGCCACATTAATATCAGATATCGATATCAGCCCAAACTTTCGTATTGGTGCATCCCAGTTCCTGTGGTTTAATCTCCCATTTAATGAGATACCAGAGAACGTTTCTAAAAGCTCAAAGCATAGAGTTTACCCAGTACTGCCCCTCCCCCGCCTGTTACCTTACACTGGCTTTGCGCTGGTCGCAAGCAGACTACACTTATAAAAATCAGAATAGCAGCAAATGGTTATTATGATGAATAATTCTTAGCACCCATACATCAGCCGGCCAATAAATCGGCACTGATTTCCAATAAGCCGTATGTTTGGCTCATGATACACGTTTTTGGTTGTAAGGCATTAATTTGGTGGAGAGAAACTGTTTACACGTTTAATTTTTCTCCAGGTTCTGTGTGAATCTCACACCGATCCATGCAAACTGTAGACCGAGTTTGATTGTTGTTATAGATTGATTGTGTCTTTGCAGCGACATTTTTGACTTCCACATTACTGTAGTACAGTTAATGACAAAATAATATGGGGAGAAGAGAAATTTCCAGTGGGCTGCACAGTGGCGCAGTTGGTAGAGCTGTTGCCCTGCAGCAAGAAGGTTCTGGGTTCGATTCCCGGCCCGGGGTCTTTCTGCACGGAGTCTCCATGTTCTCCCTGTGCATGCGTGGGTTCTCTCCGGGTTCTCCGGCTTCCTCCCACAGTCCAAAAACATGACTGTCAGGT
>CAEGAE010021058.1:0-25967 GCA_903067095.1 Girardinus metallicus | reverse complement strand
TATATATATATATATATATGCTGTTTATCCTGGATTAAACAAGCAGACCAAAGGACTTTCCTGGGATGAATACACGTTTAGGTATTTAGACAACCTAAATACCTATCGTTAGTTATTGTTAGATATTAGCAACTAACAATATCTTTACTTACAATAACAGTAAGTGTTAAATTAGCTGCATGTTTTTCAACTGCAGATTACAATTAGATCAACCAAACAAGTGTATAACAATAACTTTGGTTTTTTATTTTATTTTAGCACAGAATGGAGGGTTTGCAAGTGCCTGTAAACCGCATATTCTGTTTTTTTTTTCTTTTTTTTTTTAACAAAGGCAAAATAATGTAATCCAATTCAATAATATATTTTGATGGATAAAACTGAAGCTACATTATGTACAAGAAGCAGAGATTTGATAAATTTTAAGAAATCAAGAAACTTTACACACTGTTGTCTGTCAAGGGAAGAAAGACAAACACTGGGTAAAACGATGCAATGCTTGCTGTGCTGTCCATGCATGGTTTATGCATTTTGATTGCATATATCTCTGTGGGAGTATTCATTTTTCACTGGCAAAGTATCTATGATTCCCCACCTCCTCCTCTTTTATTTTCCGAAAGACAGACAGCAGTCCAAGCCAAAAAGCCATTTCACCTGCATTAATACACAATGAATAATTTATAAATCCCAATTATTTGGTATCATTTATGCAAGGAGTGTCACACAAGGCATACATAAAGCATTAAGGATGGTTAACCCGTAAAGGAATGGGAGACTAGGAGAAGAGTGGAAGGTCACACCTGAAGAGGGTTGCTGTTGGGTTTTTTTTTTCCCGCTCTACAGCATCTCATTCAAGGTCCACAGTATTTGGTACTGTAAAAACAGCTCGTCAGTAAGCACATATAATTTCTCATATTATTTAAAGCGTAAACCTAACTTCACAAATAAAGCATGTCTCTATACCACGACTACATTATTATGAAGGAGGACAAAAATGTGAGAATGAAGAAAAAGCATATTGTTTATAAAGATCTTCTTTCTATATGATGTGTTGCCATGAAATTTAGATTGAAACTGCACTTGTCCTACCACCACTACTCCATTATGCTGTGATCTCCTTATCAAAACAAATGCAATTACGGTTGGGTTAGCAGTGGTGCTTCCCAGGAGATGGACTGTCCCCCCTTGTCGCTGACTATCTCCCCCACTAATCCTGTCTTAGAAGGGTTTCTGTTAACAGGGATAAGGCATTGGCCTGGTATCCTAGGCTAGTAAGCTAAAGCTTATGTACAAAATGCTATTCAAGAGGCACTGCCTGGAGCTATTGGAACTGCGTAGATGTCCATATCATTCAGCCAGCCTAAATACGCAGGAATTTAGCCATGGCTAAATCTTGGAGACCGACGTGGACATGTTCGCTGATAAGAACTAGGGGGCTGATGCAGAAGTCTTATTTGGAATCAAATTGATGTGTTATAGAATCTGGAACATGAAGATCTGGTCTTGTCCAATAACAAATCCATAAACTCCCCAGCAAACACGCTTCTACTGCTGAAATCCCCCCCGCTTTAGCTTGCTACCAATCATATTGCTTATTCATTCTACTCGAGCCACCGCATCAACTAAGCTTACAGACGTAACGCTGCAGTATGTCTGCAACAATTTGCGCTCAAACTATTGTTTCTGATTTTGCTGGAAGTTTACTTGCCTCAGTGCAAGGGGATGGAACAGCATGTTTTGTTTACAGCATTGCGTGAAAGTTAAAGTGCTTTTCAGTATACGAGTGCCTTTCTTTAACAGTTGGCTGAAAGTTAAATCATTATGGAGGGTCACATTATTGACCCTGCGCTTTTATGGCCGGGGAAAGAGCTTGACACCAAACCTCAGTCAATTTAGCCTTTCTGGTGTGAACAAAATACTTCTCAGTTTCACACATTTGGACGGATTAAGCTTTTAACACTTGGTGAAATCCAGCACTTATCCTACAAACACTTGGGAAGTATACGTAACAGTGGATCTATATTAAGTGTGACTGGCCAAGCTCCTTGGGACCGGAAAAGGCAGCACATCTGTTCTACCAAGTAATGACTTTGACCAATTGTCACACGGTTGGTTTTCAATGATAAACAGTCAGTAAATGACCAGTTTTAAATTTTAGTAATGGCTTCCTGCAATAGTTCTTGCAAAAAAAAAAAAAAAAGAAAAGAAAAAAAGCACAAGTAAGAAGGCAGTAAATCAACTTATTACTTAAATTGGAGCATTAGGAATTTAGCTGTACTCCCTGAAACCACTTCTATAATGAAAGTCATGTAATCTGATACACTTTGCTCACCACCCATGTTGAAAGCGCCTATAATGTACCACAACAGACGGGAGTAGCTTTGTATGTTTGTCGCTCACATTCCTGCATATTTTATCACACACTCAAAGAGTGAATTAATATCACACTCTCTTTGATGAGAGACGCAGCACAAACATTAGTGATACAGGGAGATAGGGAGATGGTCTGTAACATGCTGGCTGCATTTGTAGATATGTGACCTTCAATTGGTGTTTCACAGGGCTGGTAAATAATAAAACCAAGAGTTAATGGATTTCATATGCTCCTCAGTCTCACTGCTGCAGTCACCACATGCAACAGTGCATTCAGCCTCACCCCAAGGAAATGAGAGAAATCTGTCAATTACTTTACACTTCCTGCATTTAGGTTTAAATTTAATGTATAGAAACACGCGAAAACACACATACTACTTTGATATTGCGTAAAAGTGCAATATTTCCTGCTAGTCATATCATAAGTGTAATGGTCATTTTGCAGATATTCTTCACATATAGAGTAAAATATTTCAAGCTGTTGTTTTTTCCTGGTAGGTGACTGCATTGACTGTGGTCTTCAGAGAGCACAGTGGACCAACATCAGCAGATTGACATGTCTCCCCAAACCGACACCGACTTTGGAAACCTCTCAATGGACTTCTAGCATCCCTCCAAACTCTGGGACCTTGATTTCCAAATGAAATGCTAAATTTATTTTAATCTTAAAACAGTACTCTGTACCTCTGCACAACAGTAAAATTTATTTTTGAGTTAGCCCAGATAAGACACCTCTGATGTTGTCTGTGGTACAAGACTGACTTGACATGGGAATGTGACATTTTTAGCCCATGTCTACATGGGCTGCTGTATGTGGTTGCTCTTTCTGTTATGGATTTCATTTGACAATCCTCGCTAGGCTGCAGTTCTCCCTGTTGCTGATGCACATGTTCCGAACACACTTCTTCCTTCCACTTGAATTTCTGTCAAGATGTTTGGATACAGCAGTGTGTAAACAACCAACTTCTTCAATGACATTCTATGGCTTACACTTCTTGTGTAGGGTGTCAATGAAAGTCCTTTGGACTTATGTCAAGCCAACAGTGTTCCCCATGATTGTGTAGCCTACTGACCCAGATTTAAAGACCATTTAAGGCTCAGGAAACCTTTGGAGTTGTTTTGAGTTAATTAGCTGATTAGGATGTGACATAAAAAGCCTCAATTAATAACACAATATTCCAATTTTCTGAGACACTGACTTATTGGTTTTCATTGTCTGTGCAATTATTACAATCAACACTTGGTATCAGAGCTAGCTAGAGTATCATTATCGAGATGAAAATTAGAATAATAATTTATTGATGAAAGATGGTGTAGTCCCATTTTCAGGAGTACCTTTGGTATGAGGCATTGTCACCAGCACCAGACATCAGTCTCATCAGAACAAAACAAAGATCACAAAACCAAACTGGGTCTGTGTGAACATGCAGTTCCAGACACCCAACTCTTAGGTCTAGCATCAAAACAAATTGCTGCATTATGAGCCTGAGGTCAGAGGGTGATGCTTTTTTTATGTTCCCAAATTTGGATTGCAACAGAACTGTATTGCTAACACAAAACATAGCTAAACATGAGTAACTTACTCAGTTAAGTTTAACATAATCAGTAAGTAAAGAAGAGACTAACATGAAATACACAGAATATGCAATGCTGAAAAATAGGACATTTACAATACTTGAATTTTGAGAACTTAGTGAAGAACTCCCTTGCAAAGTTAAGATGCAAAGGTACTAAATTGTGGTGTTTAGTACCTATGTATTCCAGTTCCCTGGATGAGTTTTCAGAATTGGCTCATCAGGAGACGACTGACCAGTCAGCTATGTACTAGACTCAAGAATAAGTGCATACCAGTATTTATACACTTCTCATTTATTTATACTTTATAATCTAGCCAATTTTAAATATCCCCCATTCACTCTTGCCCACAGCCACTCCCACATTCTAAACATAAAAACTTAATTTAATCATCTCCAATTGTGTATTTTTTTTATATTAGTGTGCTTCTCCAACATTGTTTGTGTCCCCAACTTAGTCAACACTTTGAATACATTCTACAGCTATCCCTGATAGTGAAATGCAAAATATTGTGTATTTACCAATTTACACAAATAAATTAGCTTTTAATACAGTGAATTAAAGTGAGATTGTGCACTTACACTAGAAAATCCATCCATCCCGGCCTTTCTCCATGGCCTCTCCAAACTCCTCCCACGCCCAACTTTTTGCCTCAGCAACCACCCAAGCTGAGTTCCGCTTCGCCCACAAGTACTCATCAGCTGCTTCTGGAGTCCCACAGGCCAAAAAGGCCCAACAGGACTCCTTCTTCAGCCTGACAGCATCCCTCACCGAAGGTGTCCACCAACGGGTTCGAGGGTTGCCGCAGCGATAGGCACTGACAACCTTGCGGCCACAGCTCTGAGAAGCCACCTCAACAATAGAGGCACGGAACATGGTCCACTCAGACTCAATGTCTCCCACCTCCCCTGGAATACATTCCGGGGGAGATGGGAGTTAAAGCTCCATCTCACAGGGGACACCACCAGACGTTCCCAGCAGACCCTCACAACACGTTTGGGCCTGCCAGGTCTGACAAGCATCCTTCCCCACCACCGGAGCCACCTTAGTCCAACAACAGACCACCAATTGAGTTCAGATCAGGGGGCCGTTCCTCCCAACCACGCTCCTCCAGGACTCACTGTCATTGCCTACATGAGCGTTGAAGTCCCCCAGCAGAACAAGGGAGTCCCCAGGAGGTGCACTCTCCAGTACCCCCTCCAAGGACTCCAAGAAGGGTGGGTAATCTGAACTGTCGTTCAGCCCGTAACAACAATCAGAACCCGTCCCTTCACCCATAGGCGGAGGGAGGCTACCCTCTCGCTCACCGGGGTAAACCCCAACCAAAGGCGCCGAGATGGGGAGCAACAAATATGCCCACTCCTGCCTGACGCCTCTCACCGTGGGCAACTACAGAGTGGAAGTATGTCCAGCCCCTCTCAAGGAGACTGGTTCCAGAACCAGAGTCAGGCGGCGAGTGAGACCGACTATTTCTAGCTGGAACCTCTCAACCTCACACACTAGCTCCGGCTCCTTCCCCACCAGAGATGTGACATTCCACGTCCCAAGAGCCAGCTTCTGCAACCCCCTCCCTCAGCTACCACCCATCACACACTGCACCTGACCCCTTTGGCCCCTCTCACAGGTGGTGGGCCCATGGGAGGGGGAACCCATGGGAGGGCGGACCCATTTCCATGTCTCCTCTTCGGAACCCATGGAACCTGGCCGGGCTCCATGGGTAAAAGTCCGGCCACCAGGTGCTCGCCATTGATGCCCCCCCTCCAGGCCTGGCTCCAGAGTGGGGCCCCAGGACCTGCATCCGGGCGAGGGAACACCAAATCCAAAAGTTTTCATTGATCATAGGGGTCTTCAGGCTGCACTTAGTATGGTTCATCACTAGGACCCTACCAGGGGCATAAAGCCCCAGACAGTATAGCTCCTAAGATCATTGGGACACTCAAACCCGGAACCTCTCAAACTCACACACACACACAATAAGGTAGCAGCCCAAGGAGAGGACACTTGAAAAAGAGAGCGATAAACCACTGCATAGACAGCTTTGACCACAAAGCTTAACAAAAGCGTTAAAGATGAAAAACTGGGATCTTGACTAAAACTAAACAGCATCAATCTTTAAAAAGACAAAAATCCCCAGTACAGTCTTTGTATCTCCAGACTATGTTTTTTTTTCATTTTTTTTTAACTGCCTTAATCTGGTATGTTGCTTTAGCCGTCAGTTACTGTTCTTCCACTAGGAAAGTTTTCAATTCAAAAGGATTTCTTTCAAAGCAACTTAATTTGGCGTCACTAAGGGCCAAAACTGCCTCATTGTGGTTAAATGTTCCAGTTTCCTCCGCCAGGCCAAAACCCTTTAACCTTTGCATGGCCTCTTCACATCTATCTCCCCCCCCCTTCTCTCTCCATCATTCACTGCCTCTCCCCGCTGTGCTGTAAGTGTATTCCTCATCTGACTGAATTATTGCCTAGCTGTTGGTTTTTTGGCCGCCATTCCTATTTGTGTTACAGAAAGACATGAGATTTGCATTACACTCATTTCAGCCGCCTGCCAAAAGATTTCACATTAGTTTCAGCTGGATGTGTGAATTATTGTTCAAATTTGATGAGCTTAGTAATGCAAATAAAGGTCACATCAGAATTTCCAGATGTTTCGGTGTCTGCGGACGTGAGTACATTTGAAAAACAAGGATGCTGTTCAAACAAGCAATGTGTTGTGATTTCGCCGAACTAAACTCATCCGTCAAAGTGCTGGTTGTCGAACGGCCACTGAGAGGGAGGGCGAGAGAGACCGAATTTGAATTGGAAGAGCCTCTGTCAAACCACAGTTTAGCTCAGTTTATCCCTTGTGTTTACAATCCCTGAAAAAGGTCGTTGATTTAAAAAATAAATAAATAAATAAAACACTCAAACCTGCTCAGAGCGGAGCCTCTTCTTTATCTCGTCCCAACATTCCAGTGGGGCTTGAGGGGTGTAGCAGGCAGAAAACTAGCAAGACACAAGGAGGAAGGGGAGGGAGGCAGGCATAAAATCTGCATGCTGGAAGAAACAAGATGGACATAAAAGATGGACTAAATTGCAGAGAGGACTTTTCTTGTCAAAGGCTAATGGAAACATTTCCACACAACACAGAGAGGGGAATGGAGGCTTCATTATCACAGCAGACCAGACGGAGCTGGCAGCCATTCCAGAGAAGCGCTGAGATGTGCACAGTGGCCCAGCTTAGCGCCCCCAGCCAGCCCCTCAGGCCTCTACCTGAATAATCTGTGTCAACAGGTTCCAAAATGCCCACAAGAATCATATAAACATACAGAGAAAAACACTTACTAAATAATTATCCATCTGCTTTGTTATTGTCTTTTTACTTTTTTTTTTTAATTCTTCACTTGAACCTTTTAATTAAGTAACAACATCCCCCAGACCTAAAGACTTCTGTTGACTATTGACGGCCTATGTGTTGTTTGCCAGAAGGGTTTGCAGAACACATAAAAGTAAAACCCCCTACTTTGATTTAAATCTCAGCTTGCGTCTCCTAAAACTCAAAACAACAAATTCAGACAATAAAATGCCTTGTAAAGTTGTTAAAATCCCTTAAATGGTGTCAACAACAACACTGCAATGCATTTCATTGGGATATCACAAGCTAACAGAGAGAAACACTTAAGTATGAAGTAGAAAGAAAAAGGATCCCTGTTTTTCTGAACTTTTTGTAAAATAAAACCCTAAAAAGTGTTGCATGTATTTATACTCATCCTCTCTTACTCTGACACCACTAAATAAACAATCCAGTGAAACCTTCAGAAGAAACCTAATTAGTTGACAGATTTGTCCTGCATGTAATTTAATCTCAGGAGCAGCTGTTCTGTGAAGGGCTCAAACATTTGCTAGACAACATTAGTGAACATTCAGTTTCATGAAAACCAGGAAACACTCCAGACAGGTGAGGGATAATGTCGCGGGGAAGTTCAATGCAGAGTTAGGTTATAAAATGAAATATCCATTATTTCTTGGTGTTATTCCAACAAAAACCAACAACATTCATCTAAACTGATGGATTGTGAACATCAATCAGAGAAACAACCAAAAAACTCATGGTAACTCCAAAAGAGCTGCCGAGATCTACAGCTTAGGTGCGAGAGTCTGTCAACAGAATAATGATGTGCCACAATGGACACAAACAGACATTAGTTATGCACGGCTAATATCTGGCTTCCTAGAATTTTGGCCATAGCAACTCATTGCTGAAAGAATTCCCATTTGCAGTTTTCCACAAACATTGTGACATAGTACACATGCAAAAAAAACAAAAAACAAAGACCATATGAGACCAAAATTAAATGTTTTGCCCCTCATGCATTTTGGTCTTTAACTAATATTCTACATCATTCTAACAACTTTAACAAAGGGAGTAAAAAGTGCTTATGCTGTGGGAGTGCTTTTCCTCAAAAGAGACAAGAAAGCTGGTCAGAGTTGATGGGAAGATGGATGGAGCTTAATACAGGACAGGTCTGGAACATAAACCAGGACCGATTTCACTTTCTAGCTAGCAACTGGTCCAAAACGTACACCTAGAGCAACAATAAAATGATTGAGATCAGTGTTTCTCTATTCCAGTCCACAGCTCCCCCTGCACTGTATATTTTAGATGTGTTTGTTCCGCAACACTTGATTCAAATGATTACATAAACTCCTATGCAACCATCAAGTGCTGTAAAAGACTTGTTAATCACCTTCAGATTTCAGCCAGGTGTGTGGCAAAAGAGAAATACCTAAAAGTTCAAGGCAGGGGGGTCTGAGGACCAGAACTGAAAAACAATGGTCTGGATCAATGCATTTGAATTGGCAGAATGGCCTAGTCAAAATTCAGACCCAAACCCAAGAGAGAACATATGAGGATACCTTAATGCTGCCACTGACCGGGTGCAGCGGTGGCACAGGGTAAAACAAGCGACCCATATATGGAGGACTTAGTCCTCGATGCTTCCGTCAGAGGTTCAAGCCCCAGCCTGTTGACTTTTGTTGAATATCTTCCCCCTCTCTCTTAGATAAAGACCAGTAGAGATGGGGAAAACCTTAAAAAAATGTAATAAAAGAAATACCAATCACAAGAGCCTCCTGTAACTAAGCTTTAGCTGTACTGCATGCTATGGGTGGAATTGAACCATTTATTTTTTAGAATACCATCATTACAAACTCATTTTTAATAAAAAACATTTTGACAACTCTATAATTGTGTTCTTTTAAGTCACAGGTATGTGCTATTTTGTGTTGTTCTATCAAATAAAATCCCAGTTAAACACTTTGAAACTTTTGGTTGCTGTGTGGGAAAAATGTTCAGAGCAAATTACCAAACAAATGAAAATACAAAATACATTTAGTAAAAATATTGCAGAGAAAAAAAAAAAAAAAAAAAAAAAAAAAACATTTGGGGAATCCTGTTCTGTTTTTGTTTACCGACAATACTGGTCTAGTCAGAATTGGTAAAAGTCAAACTTGCTAAGCTTACACCAAAGCTCTGTCGAAGTAAATTATCATGATTATTCCACACCAAAACCCATGTCCCATGAGACCCAAGAGAGATTGATTTGATGGGAGCATTTTTACTGACAACTCCTCAAGGCAGGCTTGCGTTTGCGTGCTCTCTGACACCTCGCATTGCCCGAGGATGCCAGAGAGCCACACAGACAGCTAGGACCAAAGCTGGATTTGCCGTTTTCTGATAAGTAAACGGGAAAGAAAAAAAAAAAATGTGGAGATAAAAGCAGGTGATGAAGGACAAGATGACTTCTCGAATCTCTGGCTGCCATTTCATGTCAAAAAACACCATGGCACACTCGCAGATTAAACGGGACGCACTCCAATAAAAAAAAAAAAAAAAAAAAAAAAAACAGAGCAGACTATATCGTGCCCTATAATCAAAAAAAATCTGCATGCAAAATGGTAAACAACCAAGTTCAATGAGAGAGATGAAGGAGAAGCCAATCTGACGACTTGTTCATCTCATGTGCCAGTCTTCCTCTGGAAATCATCCATTTATAATAAGGCCAGTTAATAAATGTTTTAGTAAAAATATTGCATAATTCATTTTGGCAGGCCTAGTTTTAATTGACTTATTGCTGAATTGTTCTGAAGATCAAAAGCATGATTAAAGCAATGTATATATTAGTGCTGTGAGGTTTTTTTCCCCCCCAACGCCATGTTTCAAAGAACATGAGAGGAGAAATACGTTGTGAAATGTGATCAAATATTCATCAAGATAATCAGTTAAGTGAAAGATGGAAAGATCAGCTTTGACAATAGTGATGTAAATGGTCCGTGTTTATGAAGCACTTTTCTCGTTGTGTTGACCACTCAAAGCACTTTCATAATGTTTAGTCTCTGAAGTGTAACTACACAACACATCTAAGGCTTTGTAGAAGCACTAATTATTGGTTGGCCAAAGAAATTTAGTAAGAATGTCTAGGGCAAGGACATGCTGACATTTGAAGTCGGGAAACAGGAATTCTACCTCCAGCAATGGCGTTCTGCCCAACCAAACAGTACAAAGTTTAATTTTGAAGACTAATATAACCTATTATAAGTATCAAGCAGTTTGTAAGCATAATAGAAATTAGAATTAGAATTTAGCTAAACATATATCAATGTCATCTTGCAGTTCAGGCCCAATCATATAAACTTGGTTTGGTGGATCAGCTCATCTCATGGCTTGAGATAGCCAGCAGTTCTGCCAACCCAACTTTAGCAAAGGGGTTGGTGTGACTGAGAAAGAAATGGTAAAGCAAACAACTGTTTCTTCTGAAAGTCTAGACTTTAACAATACACTATTATAGCATTGTTTCCTATGAGCATAGACATTTTTTCTTGCTTTTTTAATTTGTTAAAATGAGTGGTCCATCTGACTCCCCTTTTAGCCTACCACCACTTTTTGGATAGTTTCACTTCTCAATAATTTCAAGGCAATATGACATAATTAACAGGTGTAAGGGACCTAGTATTACTGATAATAGTTTAATTGAATCTCAAATCAAAAACTAATCCTTCAAGTTTGTATTCTGGTCTAACTACTTCAGCAACAGAAACTCAAAGCCAAACTTGCTTGCAAGCTGAGCGTCACAACCCTGAGGCAATCATTATCAATCAGTGACAGATGTTAGAGCAAAGAAAACTTTACCTTGTTAGAATACTATTTCAGAGCCATTTTATGCCCTTATTACAAACCAGTTCTGTTTTTCCCTTCATAACAGATATGAACAGGTGACCTGATGAAAAAAAGACATAATTTGCTGGTGTGTAACTAGTGTCAATGAGGGAGGGTGAAGTAGAGGTGTCCACTATAAAAAAAGGGATCCTCTTCTCCAGCTTTATAAGAGAAAAGGAAGCTATATTCTTTTTTTTCTTTTAATAATAGCAAATGAAGTTAAACATAATTTAAAAATTTTATCTTTTTTTAATTATGTTTTATTGGGTATTGATTAATCTGAACTTATAAGCTTTAGAAGTATATTTATTTAAATTAATATTATTGAGGAAATGGTTACATCTCAATTTGATTCTATTTATGCATGTTGTTTTGACAAATTGAGTCAATGTGAAACATCATAGTGCTGTTACCTGAGCAATATCATAAATGCTTTTTTAAAGACTGATCAATGACAATAAATAAATAAAAAACAGCACTGGTGTTACCAATTTGCTTAGAAACATATTATTTTTTTTGTTAGAAGTCACATAAGTGCTTCGCAGCTTTTCATTCAAAAATGCAATTGTGTTACGAAGCAGCAAAGTTGACAGATAAGACAACATTTACACTTCACAGCTGTTTGACACCTAATTACACTTCTCTATAGAGGCCCTTCTGTGCGTGTGTGTGTGTTTGCTCCGAGTTCACACGATCTCACAGCTATAATTATCTTGTCTAAGTATTTGACAGTATATTGTTTAACCCAGATCCTGTGGGGGATTCCACACGTCTTCCAACAGCTTACATGTGAACTGGTAGCTTTTCCTGTTAATCTTACAAAAGACCTGACATTACCTTACAGGTTTGGGTTTAACAGGTTTTTGTCAGTGTCTGACATTGCCACTTTGTCCTGAACCAATTTGGGAATTTCTCTGCAGAGGTTGCATCACTCAGCACTTTTGCTTTGAAGGTGTTGATTTATTTGAATCTTAGGTAATGCTTTTGTCAAAAACTCATTAGGCAAAATGAGTCATTCCGAAAATTCTGCTCTGTCTGTTGCTGTGCTGCATTTATCATTTGTCTTCAGTCGGTAAAGCCAGCTAAAGGTTGAACTGGGCTCTGAGCAGAATTTACTTTTTGATCTCACTTGCAGATAAGGCACAACAGACCTGCTTTTTATTTGAACTCATGAGCCACCAAAATGGTTGCTCCATTTTTTTTTCTTAGGTTCATGTCAGTCAGTTTGCATTGTTATTTATATTACTTACAAAACATTTGAAATTAAGTATTTCTGAAGGTTCAAACAGAAAATAAGCTGTGGCAAGTGCGTCATTTCTCCGACATACTCATTTGCTCTGACAAGCACAATTGTTGATTACCTGCTGAGATGTATTTGCAGACAGAATGAAATGGCAGGACAGACAGAAGGAATACAAAATTATTAAACCGCAGTTGCCGCAGCAAAACTCATACATACGCTATAAAAAAAAAAACAAAAAAAAACAAACATTAAAGACATTTGAGTGCTATATTAATCTACTTAAATGAAAAGTCTGTTCTTTTAAAAAGAATGGTGTGAACTTGGCAGCTGGCCAGTTTGTAGAGTATATGACTATGAAAAACAACTACAACAGGAAAAAAGTTGCTGCGGTGAATGCTACATGAAAAGGAAAGAGGCGTGGCGGTGGCGCAGGGGTAAAACATGTGACCCATATACAGAAGCCTTAGTCCTTGATGTAGCTGTCACAGGTTCGAGTCCTGGCATGTTAACCTTTTCCTTGTGTCTTCCTCCTCTCTTATAACCCGCTTTCCTGTCTGACCACTTTCAAACAAAGGCCACTAGACCCGGGAAAAAGCTTGAAAAATGAAAGAACATTGAAATCTCTTGCAGGCCCCCTGCTGGCCTTTAGCTGCTATCGGAAGCAAGGAAGCTTGCTTATGCCTCAGGCTAGCTGCTCTGTCAGGATGAAAAACTGTTAGTTTGGTGATTTAAATTATTGCTATAGTCACACATGGATGTTTCACTATATTTATTTACACCATTCCAGTCAATAAATGCAAGTGTACAACTTGCATTTTTCATGGAGTTATAACATTAGCAATAAACATAATTGTAACAGATAACAGCAGATAACTCTCAGTTATCCCAGCACTCCCAGTTTATCATTCCCAGATATCATCCAGGTTGTCATTGGGCTGTTTCACCACAACAATAAGAGTTAAAATACTCTATATTTTAGAGTATTTATCCTGGAAAATAGCTGTTATCATGAAACAAGGTAAAAAAAATTTACTTAGCCATTTTTATTTGCTTCTTAATCAAATTATTTTTCCCTAGTAAGGCAAGTTAAGTGATATATTTAGATAGTGACTTGAAGTGTAAGGTGAATGTTCTCACTAAACGGACCACTGTAATGACAGACAGACATTATGCTGTTCATAGTGCAAACTGCATGGTAAAAAGAAAATATCTTTCAAATGCAGATCAACAACTAAGATGTCTTTTTTTTTAATTAAAATCAGTTTCATTCTGTTTCTGTAATACAAAATTTAATTAAACACAAATTAACCAGATACTCTATCTTTATGTCCAGGTTTGGTCTTATTGGAGCAGATTGAATAATATTACTGTATCTGTCTTACAATGTACTGACTCAGTTTCTAAAAGTCCTACTGTAGCTAACTCTGACTGGCTAAATAAAGATTACCCAAACACTGATGACCAAACACCAGATTCAAATAGTCTGATGTAAGTGTATAGCTTTGCTAAAATATTCTGCTCATTCACTTCATGGAGTCTTTTTTTTAACATGCACACAACAAGCACACACACAAGGGGAGCCTCCTAGTGTATTGTTCTGACCTGAGGCCATCCTTCTTACACTGTTACTGACCTTTGAGTGATGAAAGGAAAAACAGCCTGCTCCCCGAATAGCTCACAACCTACAACCTTCACAACACGTTTATTTGCACACAAATGAATACATACTTTTCTGCACTCATGCATCAACTTATGAAAGGAATCTCACACACTCATAAGCAGAAACAATGGATTAAGGGCAACTTTGTTGTGCAAGAGGTCACTGGGGGCTGGAATGAAACATAAGGTGATATATTATTGGGGGCCCTCAGATAAACTGCAAGAGAGTGAAAAAAAAAAAAAAAGTTTCATCCACATTCTCCTTTTGTTTTCTTATCATAGATCCTAACACAGTTTCATTTGCGCGTGGAGCTGGAAGTTGTTACGAGATACCAGAACGGATGTTAAGCGGAGCGGTAAATTCCATCCAGAATTTGATAGGCTTCCTTTGTTTCCTCAGTGATTTCAGTACAATAGATTCAAATGAAGTGTGTGCAAAGTGTGCCTTTATGCCAGATGTTGTTATTGTTTGACTCAATTAAGATTAGTATCAGTAATCAATGTGGAGCATTAAGGCAACATTTTTGTTACATTCTGAAATATACCTGAGTGTGTGTGTGCATTGGTTTGCGTGTACACACTGAACCCTGTGAGCCTTCCAAAGCCCATTTGTGGTCTATGAGTGATCCCATAATAAACACTGTGTCAAAACTTTTCACTTTAAACACAGACTGTGCATGTCTTTGTCTATTTCACTTTTCCATTTCTTTTCTAAACGTTCTTTGAGTGTTTTCATTACTTTCAGTCCTGTTAAAATTAAGTTTCCAGTTTCTTTCACCTAACTAGGCTAAACAAAAATAAAAAGAAAGAAAGAAAGAAAGAAAAAATGTTTCTACCATCTATTTGTGTCTCGTTTCCACAGCGGATAACTAACTGACTTCCTCACTCAGACAAACTGCTTGATAATGGAATCATCTCTATTCAATTAGTGGTCTAACTGTCTCAGCAACCCAAAACACACACACTCACGCATTCCCCAAACTCTTCGTCTTTTTCTCCTCCTCAGCTCTAATGCAGCCAGACACTCTTAATGTTGACAATGGCAGTAGATGCTGATTTCTCCTTTTTCGCTTCCTCTTATTCTCTCTTTGTCATTAATCAGTGGTGAAGGAGAAGCAGAGAGAGAAAGAGAGAGACAAAGAGAGAGACAGAGAGAGAGGGAGAGAGAGCGAGATCTGTAGAGTTTGGTCGGTCAGCCGCACCGGAGAGAGTAATTAACTGGCATTAACTCATTAAACTGTCCCAGATGTGGCCATGAATATCTGAGTGGTGGGGAGACACAGAAGAGAGGATTGCGAGAGAGAGTTCAAGCTTCCCCGTCCTGCTGACAGCAGAAGAGACTGATAAAAAGGAGAATGTGTGCAGTGGAGTCATTTGTGTGTTGCTGTGTACTTTATGGTGAGTTTGCTGAGGCGTGTATTACTTTGAGTTGAAGTGCCTGACTCAGAGGAAATAAAGAGTTTGGGGGAAGAGGGTGTGTCTGTGTTTGACATTCGTTTAAAACAAAAAAAAACAAAACAAAAAAAAAAGATTCTCACAATGTGGATAAAACAGGTGAAAGACAGACAAAAAACCTCATTCACAATGTTAGGTGAAAATCTGCCTATGTGAAAGCCTAATGTATATGGCATGATGAGGAAACTAAATTTGGGTCTTGTAGAAGAATTACAACTTTTTGTTCATTTTTATATGAGATCTCTGCATTTATGATATCAATTTCATCTGCATTTACTCAATCATGAGGGTAAAGTGATAGGGAAATGCGACATTTTTTTTTATTTTTGTTTCTCACATATATTTTTTTTTATTTTCTGTGAAATATATGATTATTTATACATTTTATGTGCTGAACCACATGAGAGTTTAAGAGGAATAGATCCCAGTGAAATAGGAATGACTGAGGTGTGTCAATGGTGTAACCTTTACATTTTAAAAATGTGTCATCATCTGCTTCATACATACCCTAAAAATATTCAGTGGTGTTTTATTTTGTTTGTTTTTACATCCAGGGCTCCCCAGGTGAGCCCTTCCCTAGTCACCCATTAGAGTACATAACCTGCCCCTTGCTGAGATTGCTTTAGTGGTTCCTCTGCTAGCTCAGAGCTCTACTAGAAGTCTGGATCCTTGAGGGTTCAGTATAATATCTTAGCTGTTCCTGGGGTGCATCTTTCTCATTAGACACCTCAGAGGTTGTTCTGAAATTTAGTCCTCATTAAAAACAGATGAATTTCCCTTTTTAATAGGTGTTGATTTGAAAGGAAGGAATCAGCGGCCTTCTGCAGCATCATAACCCTGCTATGGCTCACTGTTTACCGTGCATCACAGATATGGTGCCTACTACAAATTTACCGGGTATCCAACAAATAAAATGAAATGAAATAATGAAAAACATCACTGGCTCAGTTTTTTCTTTAGTTGCTTGTGCAGGCCCCTGATAAATGGGCAAACTGACCAAGAAGCCATATCACCCATATCAGAGCTCTGCACTGCTAGTGTAGTACTAATCATTTCCCCTGATCTTTTTGTTGCACTTGAAGGAAAGTTTTTTTTTTTTTTCCATAAAATGTTACTGTTCCTTAGAAGAGTTCATGTAAATGCACAGTAATGTGTTATTCCAGTCAAGCTTTATCCCTTTTTTGCCATCGTCATGAAAACAATACCCTGACATGTCCAAATATAAAATTTGAATTTTATATTAACATTTATTCTGTCTTGATACATGTAAAAGCCTCACTAAACTTCCCCAATTTATGTTTCTAGTCTAGCACTTTGCCATATGACGCACTTTTTTGTGAAGAGAACTCTCCCAATTCAGTCATTTAAAATAATACTTACTTAAAAAAATAAAATAAATTAAAAATGTTACTTCATATACATGTATATAAAGTAAATCAGTTCCACTTACTCACCTGCTTGGATAGAAATGTGAATATATAAATACACTTTCTCACCATACCATGTGATTCCACTTGCCTTTCATCAGAATATGTTTGAGAAATCTTAGTCACTGAAGTTCACTTATGTATACGTTTCCCCCTCCGTGTTGATCCCTCTGGGGCAAATATTTGAGCTCACGCAGATTAGATTGATTCTCCCCATCAGACCATTATAGAAGCACAGAAAGAGGAAAACGCTGATGGCTTGATAAAATATGAAGGCTCTCATTTTGTTGCTAACACCACTTTTTTCCTCCTTCCATTAAAACAGTTGCTATTCACTTGAACATATAGAAACACACCACTTAGTTAATTTGAACTGCATGGCTTTTGGCGCTGTCATTTCTGCTGTGCATAAAAATGTGATTGAATTGAAAGAACTTACATTAAGATTACAAATCTAACAACCGGTTGTTAGGCAAGGTAAAATATGTAAAACATGTGCTGGTGTAGGCGAAGGAACACCTTTGAAATCTGAAACAGCAGCTTGATAAACTGCCTTTCACAATAATTGCTCGGGCAGATTTTTTTTGTTGTTGTTTTGTTTTCTGACAAAGTTTTTTTTTCCTTTTCATTTACAGAGGTTCAGTTTACTTTACGCCTTTTAAGTGTGTTTATGCAGGCACTTGTTCTAGGCTTTAAATTAGAAATATGCTGAAAACACACTGCCTGTATTTAAATTTAGCCCTGTGATCATACTCAAAACCACAAGACAGTTACCGTGAAGACCGACGAAAATAAAAACAACAGTACTTTGAGATTTCAAATTTAATCAAGTGAAAATACCCCAGTTATAAGACTTTATACAGGAGGTCATTCATTTCCATCCATGCCACCAACAGTCAACTAATTTTAACTTCTTAAAAGCATGATGGAAGGAAATCACAGTAAACTGTCAAAGTAGCAACTGCTTATTTAAAAATTTATGGTACATGAATGAGATGACAAATCTATGTAAAGTTTTTCCTTTACATAGCTGAAAACTCCCCTGGTGCCAGAGAAGGCGAAAAGCAAAACAAATAGACATTATTCATTTTGCTGCTTGAGATCTGCTCCAGAACAATTTCATTTGCATTTATCCGGTGTCAGGCATCGAAAGGGGGAGAGGGGAGCGCTCATCTCAAATGATGCATGGCTGACATATTGTGAGTGATAAAAGTAATCACTCTAGATGCCATCTTTGAAATCAGTGTGTGTGCAATGATGTATGCACAGCAAATGCAGGGTGCCATTCGTGGTATGGGTGTGCATGTCTTTGCAGCAACTTTGTTTCCCTCTGTGTGTGTGTGTGTGTGTGTCTTTATGCATAATTGTGTATACATACCTAAACCTGCATGTCCGTTTGGTCATGATTGCATGTGGGCATAATTGTGTCTGTAAAATGTCTTGCAACAAGTCTGCATGAGCATGTGGCTGCGTGTGCACTCGTACCTTTTGTGTGTTTGACGGCGTCTTATTAAAGTGTCATTTAGACAGACACTTCTCAGAGTCTGGCCCCAGGCAGCCTGATAGATTGTAATCATGGACTAAATTACTACTTTCCAAAGTAGTAATCACAGGTTCTGTGTTTGCGTGCTTGCGTGTGCGTGTGCGTGCGTGCGTGCGTGTCGGCGTGTGTATGCGTGTGTGTGTTGTTCAGTGAGACAAAGAACTTCATCAGTGTTTGGCATGTGTCTGTTTTGATTCAGGTAAATCTAACGATCCTTACTCATTCTTTATTCGCCCTGAATTATCTGCATCCCTGCTCCTCCTTTGTGTTCAGAAGATGGTCATGCTGTTCATTTTATGCAGTCATAAAATACATTCAGAAAAATAACTCCAACTGGATTCATTTCACTCAGTTTTTTTCAAATAATAGTGTAGGCTTTCACTTTATTGGGTATAAACCAAGCTTGAATGATGGCCAGAGGCAGTTTTGATGCAAGTTATCTATCCACTATTCCATATTGAAGTTCCATATTAAAGAAAGACGAAGTAAAATATAAACTAATTTGTGGGCTAGTTAAAAGAATAACTAGTCCCCAGGGTTGCTTCAGTTGTTTGTTGACTTTAATCCAACGTCATTAGGATATGACATGTAGAAATTGTTTAAATTCTAGAACTCACTGATCACATGAGTTAAAATGTCCAGACCTCAGTTTCAGTGTTTTTTGGAATCAAAAGTCACATTGCAAAAGGCAAAGTCATCTCCAATTTCCTCTGACTCATTTTTAGACCAATGAAAAATTAAACCTTGTGGAAACAAAGAGCTTGATTGAAACAGCTCTGAGTGACCTCTTACCTAGGAAATATTAATCAAACTTAAACACTTTTATTCGGAGTGAACTACAAACATATAATGGAAAATTACTTTAATTAATTTGTCATCATCGCAGTTCTGAGACATTCCCAAAGGAGATATAAATGGATGCGTAGCATATAAAAAAAATCATACAGATGACAACATATTTTTGTCCAAAAAAGTAGAGTTCCAATGACAAAATGCATAAACATAATGTCCTCAATGCCCAGCACTCATGGTTTACAGAAACCTAAAAGTATGAACCAATTAAAGAAAAATAAATCCCAAGGAAAATTATTTTTCTACTGATACTCTATCAAATATGAAGTCTTAGCTTCATTCATCTTCTATACAGGCTGCTTTGCTTATTCCATATTTATTTATTGTAATGTTTTGCAACCTAACCACAGCTCATATTGACATTTATATTTGTAAAAATGTAAATTTTCTGGAGCATTAACGCCTGTCATCCACATGTAGCCTGTGTTTTCAGGGAGGATGATCTCTAAAACTGTTTTGCGAGAGAGACCATGTATCCAGCTAACAAATACATGCAGACTAAACAATCATACACACACATTTACTAAGGATAATTTACAGCAGCTGATAGACCTTACTTTCATATATTTTGGAGTACAAGAGTAAGTTGGAGCACCTAGAGAGTGCTAAAGCATACATGGGGAAACATTTGAACTCCAAGCAATCTCCCTTGCTGCCACAGTCTTTCCAAATAAGTCACCTTGTAGCTGGAAGCTCAAACATTTTTTTTTCCTTTTCTCTATGGCAAATGCTTATTAAGAAAATGAAAAAAAAAAAAAACATTACTATTTCCTTCACTCACTACAGCTTTATGTGGTCTTGCTTGAGTCTGTGTACAAAACCAAAACTTTCAAAGCTTTGAATGATTTTTCAGAACCAACAGTGAACATCCCACTATCCCAATAGTGACACTTGGTTATGGTGGCATCAAGCTGCGGGGGATGACGTTCTTCAGCAGGGAGAGGGAAGCTGTTCAGGAAAGGAACTACCGCCACATTGAACTTTGATCATGCGATTAAAAGCTTAGTTACTGAGGAAACTTTAAACTGTTATGATGAAAAAAACAAGCAACAGATGTTTACAAAAAATCTTTTTGCGTGTTAAGAAAATATATTTTTACATGGTGATGATCATCTGCTAGACCTTGCACTGTTAATGCAACATTTTCTGCCACATTCTTTTGACGAAGGAAAAATATCTGTCTACAACAGTAATGAGAGTGGTCTAGCACACGCATTAGTCTCAACCATCATTCTCTCATATTTTGATAAAGCAGCCTAGTTTGTCACATCCAAACTAAGTTATGGAAACATGCACATTGCTTATTTCCTGAAAAATGTGTCTCAAGGTTGTTGCAAAGTGGCTTCATCACTGTCTTTTCCTCTCAGAAACAGTTGATATTAAAGCACTCCATAAGTTCCAGAAAGAAGAAGCATTGTTCTCAATGTTTTGATTTCCACTTGTGTGAATGTTTCATACAAATGTGCGCCAGGTGTTCAAAGCCCCACGAGACCCATCACCTAAAATGAATATTCTCAAGATTGGCTTTGAAATAAAGTAAAACAAAATAAACACTAAACAGCCCTCTGATGCATTGGTGATGACGGTGTTGTCTGGCAACACCTCGGCTTGTTGAACTGTGACTCCAAACTACTTACGCGTGCTATCTCAGATGCACTTGCATAATTTGACTATTTTAAGATACAGAGAACATGCACACTTAGCAACACACACACACACACACAACAATTACAAGCATTCACGCACACTCCTCCCGCACCTGAGAAGCATGCAGCTTTTAAAACTCTCTTGACCTTTTGCAAAGCACACGATGACATGAACTGTCTTTCCTTTTAACCCTCTTGCCCTGTTCTTCTGCAGTTATCGCTTTCCTCTCAGACTTTGCCCAGATTATGTCTCTTCACAGCTCAGGCACTCTGAGCAGAATGTCGGCAGGAAGAAAAGGAACAAAATAAACCTGTGGGAGTTTGTATTTCTGACATATGACTCATGGCAATTGAGATTACAGACTTGAGTAATGAGCTGTAAATATATGAAAGCAAACCATGCAAATGACATGAATACATTCTGGTGGCATTCTGCTACACTAACAAAAAATGACTAATATCAGACATTTAACACAATGTGAAGTTTAATAAATGTAGTAAATGATATTATCACCAGTTTTTCTTGGCGCTAACACATGCTCTGCTCCTCTTCCTCTTTTAAAGCCTACATTGCACCTATAATTTCCTCCAGCCTTTTTCCGTTTTGGCATGTGAGGTGGTAACTTGATTGGTCAGCTGTGCGCCTTTCCAGTCTGATGATTGGATTTGGTTCTCATGTGTCCAGAGCGCCACCCCTGCACGCCGGGATGGAGCAGATTAACTAGATTTTCTGTTTCTCCATGCTTTCTCTTTCCCTCTCCATCCCTGGCACTGTTATTGGAAGAAAGCGATAATTCCCCTGCACTTCAAACACAGCCCCCTAACTAAGACTCAGCTTAAGTCTCCTCCAAGGAAAAAAGCTGCCTGCCTGTGCACAGATGTCTCTGATTAAATTGTATCTCAGAGAGAGAAAGAGAGAGAGTCCTGCTCACAGCTCACCCTGCTCCTCTTCTCCTCCCCCATTTCGTGCTCCCCTCATGTCTCTCTATCTGTCTCTCTGTTAGCTTGCTCAACCGGCTGTTGCCAAAAGAGCCTTGGGCGACGAATAAATTGCTTTGGTTTCGGCAGGCAGAGAAGTTGGCTGAGACAAGCTGAATCAGTGCATTAGATGCGAGAGCCCCCTCATAGACTGGAAGTTAGCCTTTAGCACAATCATTGACCGTGAGTGATGATTATGTCTAATTGAAGGAGACTTTCGCTACCTGTAACAGAGCTGGGGGGCCCTGAGCATATTGGACAGATGAAAACAGACAGGGAGGAAAGAGCAGGGTGTGAGCTACAGAAGATGATGGTGAGAAAAAAGCCAGAGAGGGGAAGAGGAAGACAGAAGACTAAAGGAAGGGTTGATAAAGATTCCTGGAAACAGGAGAAAGAGATTTTCGAGTGTCTTGCTCAAATTTACCCCTCGAACCTCTTCACATTTTGCGAGCACTATCTTAATGTAACCTTTCTACTGTAGCTCTGGCCATATGTGTATGATAATTCTCCTGCTAGAGGTGAACCGCAATAGTTTCAAGTCTTTTATCCAAGCTCTGACCAGTTCTTCAAGGTTCACCCCTCATTTAACTCCATCCATCTTCTCACAAACTGCTCTAAAGCAATCTTTCCTGAAAATGTTTCCCACAGCATGATACTCCCATCACCATATTTCACCCTGGGGACAGTGTGTTTAGAGGAATGTTTCAGCTTTTGACTTCTTCAAAGCTTTCTCCCCGAAGTTTTTGGCGTTATTGAGTGTCATGATGCTGTTTTCTTCTCTAATGTTCTCTAAGATTTTTTTTTTTGTTTTGTTTTTCCTGCATAGAAAACATGAATTTATCCCCAGATTTAATTATACAGACATGGACTTAGCAGAAATTTTTTGAGGGAAACTGGTTTCACTCAATTTATTTATGTATGGTATCAGATTAAAGACAGAAGAAAACATGTGAATAATGTTATAAAACATGAGCATATTCAGCGGTCATGAATACTTTTACAAGGCACTCTGAAATATTGGAACTTATAGAATAATTTAGCCAAGTTGCGATGCTCCTGGTTTAATATGTACAAGGGAGTGGGCCTGTAAATGGTTGACTTGGAGTATTTGTATAATTAGTTGAACATATTGGAGACTTTACATTTGCATCTGCTTAAAATCTATTTTTAACAAGGAAAATGCATGCAAAAATTAGTGCTAACAAGCAAATTTCCAGTCTGTCCTATTGCCTTTCAAGTCATTCCCAGAACCCATAAAATGTGTGCGGTTATGTTGACTGGACTGGAGCTCTAGCTGCAATATGCAATAGCTTTTGGGCAATTTGGAGGCAAAAAAAAAAAAAATCAATTGCGTATTGGAAGGAGAAACATTTTCTCCAAACTGAAACAGCTGAAAATAATAGAATATTGAATATTTTATTTTCGGGGAAATGTTAGAGAGCTTGTGTATGGCAAACATGTTGGATCTACGCACAGAACAGCATGTTAAGAGAGGTGCATGTTCATAGAAGGGAACACTGATGTGGCTGCATGTTTGCATTTGCTTTTGGGACCCTCCATGTGCATCTGTGTGCAGGAATGAACGATTTAGCTAAGCGGATGAGTGCCAATGACAAAAACAGATACACACCCCCTCGCCACTGTTTCACTTCATTTCCACATGGCACTGGACTAACCTGGCATAAACGGCAGCTACGGGAGTCGCTTCAGATCATCTAGTAGGGTATTGGATTGCAGCGGCTGCCTTTTGCGATAACCTGGCAAGGTCCAAATTCATTAGGGCAAAATTTGGCTCCGACTGCATCACAGTATTGCCCACAGCATTTGGCCCTGCTGCGCTGTGCCACACTGGGCTGAGCTGAGCAGCGATTTGCTGGATCCAGAGAGAGCCATTAGTGGCTGCTTGTGATGATGTGGATGCTAGGCAGTGTCAAACACAGACATTCTCCTTTGAATGATTTGGGCCATAAGCCTCTTCACACAAGTGATAGGATAATAGAATAGGTAGGAGGATAGAATCAAGAGGAAGGGTGAGATATAGGCTGGAGTGAAAGGAGTCATAGTAAAGTGTAACTTTCTGTTTGTAATTCCTTTGGCTCTGGATCAGTGCACTCTCTACCAATTCCTACCTTTGTTTTCAATCAGTCCAATGTAGTTCCTTCACTTTGAATTTCTGTTTCTTACATAAATCATTTTAGATGACAAAGTTACCTTGCAGAATAATGGGATCTTTTCAAACTAATGAAAAAAAAAAGAAAAAAAAACTAACAATTTTATTTACCAATTTCTGTGAAAGTTTGCACGACAAGATTTTATACAAGATCCCTGAAATAAATGACTGTGTTTAGTGAGCATACTAAGTGTGTAAAAACAGAAAGCACTGTGAATTACTGGATCTTTAAGTTTCATTCAAACATTTCACAAGAGTTGGTTAGCAGACCTCAAACAACTCTTTCTGAACTAATTTTTTTGCTGCCATAAATCCACGATGGGTAACTGAACAGCTGTAGCGTTAGCTGTTTAATTTAATTTTAAATAATAGTTTCTCAAAAGCAAAAAGAATTCAAGTGCTGATAAGAACTTACCTGGCAGTCAACAACATGCAGATTTTGAGCTTCAGGAAGATCCTTCTAATACAGTTTACATGTTGCCCCGTCTTCACTGACGCTGATGGAATCTAAAGCACAACAAATACATTTGATGGCTATTATTTATGTTTCTGACATTTATATTATGTTGATTTCACCTAATTGATGTCTAACATATTTATCAAGAAATGTAATTTGTCTGAATATATCTGGCTTTTAGAGTTCAAAATATTTTTTTTTCTGTTTTGTTTGTTTTTTTTTTTGTTTTGTTTTTTTTTCACTTGGCCTTTTGACCTTGCTTCAACTATCAAACCCAGCTGTAAATTGTTAAATGCTTTCATTTTCCAGCATGTATCTGGAAATTTCTCTTCACTAAAGGGTCGCTTTCTAATATTTTACCTTTACTTCTTTTTTCTTTTTTTTTTTGCCACAATAACTTTATATGCTAATTTGTGTGTGCACAATTGGACATGCATTAGCCCAACAAATATGAACAGAAACATCTTGTGGAAAGTGGGGAAGTCTGAGACGGACACCTCCACCTAATAACGACAAGTGCAAATGACATGAACCAAAACGCCAACATAAACTTTCCGCTCTGCCATCCCACACATGTATAGCAGCTCATACATAATCATGGGTATAAACATTGGGGGCTCTTCCAATATACACCAAGCGGAGGCCTCCAGTAGAACAGTGTTAACTGAATTATGTTTATACTTTGTGATGCCTGTAAAAAATCTACTTCAGTAAGTTGGCGTGATCAAGCAAAGAATTCATGGTATCTGATGTCACTATTTGACAGCCATAGAGTACAGCTACCCCATGTGCTTGCATAGGCTTGAGGGATTGTGCACATACATCAGTGTGTGCTTGCATCCCATTCATTCAATCTCATTCAACTCTGGAGTGCAGCATGGCCATAAACAGGGGGCACCTCTCCTATTTGATAACAGATAGGCTCCCGTAGGATCAGCCATTATTCCTTTGCATTTTGCAGAGCAAATGAACTTGACAGATGGCTGTGTCACCAAAACCCTTGACTACCAACCTGATTATGCAGAAAACAATACAATAGAATAGAGCCGAGGAATCATTACCACAGGAAGGAACTCTGGGCTCCAGAGCACACCCCAACTCGGCAGCCGACAGTTGAGGACAATGCGGCGCAACCCAACAAAATTACACTTGTGAAATTGAACAGCAAGAATGAGTTTAACATAAAGTGGGTTACGGTCATGCAATCTGTCATCAGGCTAAAGCGATTGTCTGGGGCTGCTTGCATGGCATATGAACTCATCCGTCATCTTCGGTTCTATAAATGGCTTAAGCTCAGGTTTTAAACTTCAGAGAATTACTGAATGAGGCAAGGCTCCCCTGCTGCCTTTATATACATTATATAAATACCCCTATCCCTACATTATGAGTATATATATATA
>CAEGAE010021056.1:0-14313 GCA_903067095.1 Girardinus metallicus | reverse complement strand
GCTCATCTCACTGAAACCCGAACAGTAATAAAGAAGAGAGAAACACTTCAGATGTGGTCAGCTTTCTGATGAAGCTGACCACATTGCATTCTGGGTAAATACAAAGATAACAAATGTGTGAGTTTAGTGCTAGTGGAAGAAATGGCTTTGACCAACGACAAAAGACAAATCCTACAACCGCTAAAATCTGACGCTAGTCTATTCTTGTTTCCTTTTTGTGAAGAAAGAAGTTGCGCTGTGTGTCTTTGTGTTGCTCTTGCTGAGGAGGTACACAGGCAAGGATGTGGGCACATTTTTCAAAGGGTTTGGTTAGTTTGACACTGTGAAAGAACCACACCAACTGAAAATATAGCAAATGTTTTAATTGCGGTTCCCAATCAAACCGAGTCTACCAGACTACTGGGTGTGAAAGCATCCTTAGAGACTAAAATATTTGTTCATTTTTTGTTGCAAGATAGCTCAGGATCAGTCTGACAAGATGGACAGCATCTCATTCTGCACAGTGTAATATTAAAATGAAATGCAAATACATGAATGGCATTTTTGCAGCAAAACAAGTTGCTCAAAGATCTTGACAGTCTGTGAGTTATGTTTCCATAATGCTGACAGGGGATGAACTTCATTTACAGAAACAAACAGAAACTATCCAATGTTTTATTGAAGGAAACTTTAGTTTGGTGAAATCAAATCTATGCAGCCTTTCTGTGAAGCTAAGATGAATTATTACTGACATCAACAGGCCTTCATGATTGTTCTAAGTTATCATCTAAAGTTCTTTTGCTGCTCGACAAGCTGCAACATTTTAGGGGTGAAAGCTTTGCTCTTAAAATATTCTGCAGCGGTAAATAAATTGGGAATATATAAAGTCTCTGGGAGTAAAGGCATTCATAGTTCTAACTAATGCAGCAAAATGAATTCACTGCAGCTGCTTAAAGGATGTTTATCAAGTTTCTGCCTCTTAGGATTTCTCTGTGCATTTATCTTTTCATATACCTTCAATTTGCCTCATTTTACCTTTCTTCCTGCTGTTCTGTCTTTCCTTGAAGGCCTTTTCATTTGTTTTTGTCTCACATATCTGCCTTCTTGCTAGGATTTCCTTCTGTGTTTGTCTTCCTGACTGCTGAAAGTATTTTTTTCATTTTCACCTTTGACTGTTTTTTCTAACACAGTCTACCTTTCTTCACTTTTTTGGAATTTGAAGATTTTTCAGTTCCTCTCTCATCTATCACAGCTCATGCCACAGTCTAAATCTTTTAATGCTTTGTTTCATGGATTGCAGCAATAAAAAACATAATGTCTGTGAGTATCTAAGACAATCTACATAACTGAATATTTTGATTTAAAAAAATATATCACTATTTATACATGGAGAGTTTTGGGTTTTTTTTGCAGATAATAACTGATATTAAACAAAAGTCTAAAGGAATATTTGTGTGGAATGTGTTGTGAGTGCTCACTTGCAAACAAATTGCAATTCTATTTTTTGACTGTAAAACCAAATTTTTTTTTAATGTGAAATAAAGCTAGAGAAGACATAAAGTTTTCATCATTATCTGACCACATTCAAAGATAACAAAACAATAAAAATTTAAAGTCCTTCTGTTTCCCAACAGATGAATTATCAACAGTCTTTGAGATGAAATGTTAATTATCACCCTCCTTCTCATCTTACTGTTAATTTAAAGCGAGTTGTTTTCTTCTTCTTCTCTCTAACCACATTTTGCTGATGCTTTTTGGTCTGTTTTGGACTGTTTATTTTTTGTTTTGTGTGAATGTGTGAATGCGTGCGGGTGGGCATGTGTGTGTGTGTGTGTGTGTATCTGGCCTCTCTTTAGCTGATAAAAGAGCTCAGTGCTTTTTCTCCCCTCCTGAGCAGACGAAGATGAAAGTCTGATCTGTTTGTTGATACAGTTACTGTGGCGATGTCTTACCTTTTTGCTCGCCTTCAACCCCTAACGAGCAACTCTTAACGAGAAAACGCTACTTCAGAACACCAACAAGCGCACTCACTAGACACACACTCACACATAAGACTGAGCGGCAAACTAAACCACAAAGGCAGGCATCATCAAAAGACTCTCCTATATGTAGCAGGCTGCGTTGTTGGCAGGGAGTCGGTGGATCATTAATCCTCATTGTGTAGCAGGTATCAACATTAGACCATCACTATCACCTTCTATTAGTCTGCAGTCAGATATAGTGGGGTTGGGCTGCTTTTTTATTATATAAGGAACAAGGTAGAATCCACTGGTGTCTATGGCAACAGTTTAGCAGCAAACCCAACAGTCACACTGTTGCTTCCACAGTAAGAACCAAGTCCAAATCAGATTACCAGTATACAGTAGAAATCTATCCCAGTTAGAGGCCCTGGTAAGTGTAGTGTCACCCTGGGTAGGGCCACCTTCCACTTCATTTCCTGCTGCAGAACATTTTCTTTAAGAGAAAATTCCATTTTCATGGACTGATGATCCATTAAACATTCAAAGCTTGAGATATTTTCAGTACACTGTAACAAATGGCTGTAAAAACTACATCATAAAAATGCAATAATGTGGCTGGGTTTTGAAAATACAGCTCTTTACGCTGATTTGAAATGCGTATGGAAAGTATATGGGATGTGATTGGACCACTGAATCACAGCTGTACCGTAAACTTTTCACTGTAAAAATTACAGTAACTGGCTGGCAACCCTGCTGCCAGTAAGTTACTGTAAATTCTACAGTGACTTTTTTACAGTGTAACCTAATTCTGCTTCAAACATCTGGACAACGTTCTGATCTGTCTGCTGTGTTCCTTGGTCCTTTAGACACAGCTTGTTTATTAATGTTCTCTAATAAATATGTGAAATATACAATAGGGGAAAAAAATTCCACGTTGTCTGAATACACTCTGCACACCGCACTTTCTAGATTTCTACTTGCAAAAGATTTTAAATACTTATTTCCCTTTCAAAGTTACGTGTAAGTTATATTTTATCACATAAAATCCTTGTAACATTGTGGTTATAATGTGCCAAGACATGAGACAGTCCAAAAAACTGTGATTATTTTTACTCAGCAGTGTAGCTTATGTATTGGAGACCAGAGTTTTACTTCACTTGGAGTGACTTTGCCTTATTTTTAAACCATGAGTATCAGTTTTTAACTTATTTCACTGTTTTTGAGAGGAAATCAGCCAATGTAGGAACTATCCTCCAGACTAGTAGAAGGAGTTATCCTCTTAGTGTCAGCAGCACAAATGTACAGAAATGGCCAGCTTTGGACCCTAAAGATGATGTTCACAACTGACAGCAAAAACATTCTAGGTGCCATAGTCAAAGCCTCTCTTTATAACAAGCCTTTAGCTGTGTCCGAATTCCTTTGAAGGACGGATTTGTAGACCGTTTTTCGTCATAGAGCGAATTCAGACAAGGCCTGTCCCAATTCAAAGACTCCTTCAAATGTGGTCTTTCTTTTCCCCAAATTTGAAGGATGGGTCTAGTATATCCTTCACGGCCCACCATATCCCATAATTCATTGCGGATCCAAACTGGGTGTTCAGGCAAAGCAGCAATGGCGGTGAAGAGCTGCAAATTATTTTGCTATATTGCACTTCAAGTGACACAACATGATTTTTTACAACGTTTTTAAGCGAGAATGTAGGTGTGTAAGTCTTAAATATCTTCTTGGTTCATCAATATGTCACCTAATTGCATTATTACTCTGACATTTTTGGACATGTCTGCTCCCGCTGCACTAACAGTCAGCTCCCCTCATCAGCTGTTAGCTGGCTGGGCACTCCAGGTTCGGTGTACCAGGGGAGAATGCCTAATTTCCGACACGTTGTTATAAAAACTCTCACTAGCTTTCGCCAATGAGTGGAAATTAAAGACCAATATTATTCAGACAGGTAATTTCTAGTTGTAAAATGTTTGGTTTAATCTTTGGCTCCATTGTTTTTTTTTCTTTGCCTCTCTCTGCTTCATGCTGTCAAGGTTGCTAGGCAGCATTTCATAAAACAGCCCAACTCTGGGCTCCAGATCAGACTTTAGGTACTGATGCAGTATGGGAAATGTGGCCTAAAAATGTATCTGGAAAAAAATTGTTCTTCCAAACCGTGCTGCAATTTTCAATTGGCAGTCTAATCAGGGTTTACTGTCAGTTTTACAGTTCCTGCACGAAACCCACTCATTACTGCTGGAATACGCCAGAACTCGATTACCCCACTCGGGATAACCCAGGGCATAAATGAACCTTGTGCTCCTCTTGAGACCCCCAAAGGTCTGGAGTTTTGGGAAGCTGCCCATTTTATGTAGTTTCCATTTTGTATTAATTGTTTGTTTATTCAAATGATCAGGCAGTTAAATGGAATAAACCTGAACAAAAGACAGCATCACTACAGTCTACTTCCAGATGCCAAACAGCCTTAAGTGTGCAGCCGTTTCCTTATAAGAACGAAGAAGAAAATATTATACAAATGTAACCAAACATTGGGGACGATTTCCATAATAGATCTTTAGAGATTCTATTTATTGAATATTCACTTATTGCCTAACAATAGCATGTTTGTATCTGTTTTATGATTAACTGGTTACTGACGGAAGGAGCACGTGAATAGGTCTGCTTTGTAAGATCAGAAACAAGAAGTTACATGGATCCATCTTTAAACAATAAATATGGATGGGGTTATGAATTATGTAATGCAGATAAGTCTAATTGCAGGGCCTGGATTAAGAGCAGAAGTATCTGAAGAGAGGAAGAATGTGGAACACATGACGAGCAGTGAACAGAGCATGATCCGAGTGAGGGAGGATAGATTCACCTCCAACTGATAGCAGATAACAATAAGAGATGGAGAGTTATACAGCAACAGGCACAGGGGAAAAACAGGCAAAACAAAGAACTGAAAGAAACAGAAAAGTGTGTAGTTACAATGTAGAGAGGCAAAATGTACTTCACAAAAACCTCCTAAAAGTTGCAGAACAAAATAAAATGAAGAGTTATGAAAAATTCTTTGACCGAAACAGTTGATTCTTAATTACAGAAAACAGAAAATCTGGCCTGACAGGAAACAGTAAGATGCAGGAATATCAGGCAAGATATGAAAAGCTGAAAAAAAACATTCGACCCCTCTAAAGACTTGTTTTGGTTTTGCTTGTGTTATACCTTCCTGTTTTATATTGTCAAACAAATTTTTATACTAGACAAAGATAAACACATCAGTCTAAAGAAAAAAGTTTTCAAATGACAGTTTCCTCTGTTACTGAAAAAAAAAAAAAAAGTTATGGAAACCAACCTGATCATTTATAAAATATGACCTGGATCATTTGGCATAATTAACAAGACAATTAATTTTGCTTTTTCTGACTAAATCTCAAAGGCAAACATCAGATCATCAGTTAGTAATCAGATCCAGAGCACAATACAAAGTCTACGCTGACCGGATAAAAAAGCCTTGAAAAGTATAAGTTAAAATTATGAAATGTGTGACTCATTCACTAAAAAGTGTATTAACACTCAAATGTTACTGAACTGAAACAGGCCTGCAAAGAGTGAATTAATATTCTTTACCAAACAATAACTTGTTATCTATCTCCAACATTTAACCATTGTTACTGTTACAAGTCGCTCAGTAAATTATGACTGACCAAGTTGTTGAGGTAATCCTGTTATCTCACAGCATTAGACTGGCTTGGTATTTTGTTTTCTCTAAGAAATAAACTAATTATCCAAGCAAACTTTTTCTTTGTCTGATATTAAAGTTTGTTAAATGATGTGAACAATTTAAGTTGAATGGAATAAATCTATAAGCAAACAACTTTTATATTCTATGGTAAAACTAAATTTTAGGACTTCTAATCTTGCATACTTAGCAGCAAGTTAGAATTTGTATTTCTTCCCAGTTCAACATTGTAGCTATGAATATAATAATGTATCTGTGTCAGTTCCAGTTCATTAATTCTTAGTGTGTCTGTCCCCCAGAGCTTTTTCTCTACAATAAAGAGTCATTGGATGCCCAGGGCTGCCAGAGGAACGTCTGGTCGATGCCATATCTTACAAGACTGCTAATTCAATTAAGAGTCATGATAGAGACAGACAGGTGGAAAGGAGGAGGCTTCAGGGAGAAAAGACCAAGAGTGAAAAGAGAGAAAGTAATACAACAAGAGAGAGAAAAGGAAGTTGTCACAAAGTAAGACCTAAACAGCTTTACATTTAGATAATCTTAGAAATGTAAAATTGGTGACATAACTTATCTATGTCCAATAAATCAACTACAGAACACATGGAAACTGAATTATTTATTATTAGCTATATCAATCAGTCAAATATTAAAGAAACGCATTAATAATCTTTTTTCAGCTTTACATCGTGTTATAATGTTGTCCATTATCAAAGATATGCCTGGAGTGTTGCCTTGATTCTTTCATGCATGTTTGAGAAATATTTTAATCTCTATGGCAACCATTCAGCTGTGCTAAATGCCTGAGTGGGCCTACTGCTGTCTTCAAGGTTCAGCTCCTCCTGAGAGCTGCAGTTTCCAAGCTTCTGAGCTTCTGCCTCACAGAGCAGACCTCCTTCATTCAGCTCCTTCAGACTAGCCACGAGCAATTAGCAAACATCTGGTGATGCTTATTATAGGAGCTACCTCTCAGAACAACACGGGTAAAATCATTGTTTAAAATTAATAGAGAAGCTATGCTGTGATGACTTCCTGAAGGCGAAGTTTCAGGGAAAGCAGGAGTTTTTAAAGAGACAGACACTCAATATCAAGGTGTTACATCAGGAAGTAAAATTTCTTCAAGTCATATTTTATAAATATAACATTTTTATAAAAACTGAAGTTCACATAGTTATTTGATTGTGCCATAAAATGGCACTATGTGCCTGGAAAATACATGATACTTTACTGTTCAATGTTCAACATTATCTTTTCAAGAGTGAAGATATAACTGGCTGTTATGTAGAAGAAGTGACCCAAGCCATCCAAAATAAACAACTACAATTAGTGTTGTTCCCATGGAGACCATCCTTATGCAGTATTGAATTTATAATTTATGCAGAAGTATTTTCTGAATCATGCACTCATATTTGCACACTTTATTACTGAAATAAAGTGTGACATTTAACAATGACATTCAGTAAGTCTGAGGATTTTCAAACTTGTTTACTCTTCTATAGTTTCTTTGGGCTCTTCTACAGCAAAAAATTAAATGAAACCACGAAAGGTTTTCACATCTTTTTACAGCACAAACCAAACTATTGTTTCCAACATTAGGTTCAAGAAGATGATATTGGACAAAAATATCCTGAAACAGTCTGAGCAAGGCATATTATGAATTGATCCATACCTGCAGTCAAATAAAAAGTATATGTTCTATATTCTTATGCAAAGGGTTCTTGGGATTTCAGAAACCTTTCTGTTTGGGCTTCATTTTGTAAAACAAATACAGATATGGAGAAATCTGAAGTGTGTAGTTTTGTGTGGCTGCATATGAGGTTAGACAAAAGAAAATATAGAAAATACATCTAGAAACTGTAAAAGTAGCAAGACCAGATCATTTATGTTAAAATTCTAAAACTGACAAAAAGGGTGCATTCTTTAAAAAACAGTTTTCATTTATGTATATAAGTGCAAGTGCTTGCAATGTAGTGATATCCCTATAAATTTTAGTTAGTGTTTTTTAGCCATGCAGTCACCATCCAAATGTGATTACATTTGGATGGTCAGCTGTGCTCTTAATTAAAAATATGTTCTTTTTGTTTGTCTGGACATTATTCAGATAAATTTGTGTGTTGTGAATACACTTCTGGTACTTGTGTTTGTTGTGACTCATAGCAACCCTTGCTGCTTTCTCATACAATAATAAACTATATTGCAAAAATCGAAGCCATTCACAAGGCCAAACGCCAAAAACAGACAAATGATTGCTAAAATGGAGTTGACTTTTCTTGAAATGGAGCTCCTTCTGTGTCTCTCCATACAAATGACTGCTATCAATACTTCCAATCTTCATTTTTCCTGAAGCTCTCAGCCTCTTTCTGCCAGAAATCAATGGCTTCCCACTGAGAGTTGTGACAATGATCAAAAGTAAGAGGCCCACTTTCTTCAGATAAACTCTCATTTCAGAGAGTTTCATCATTAGGACTGGCTGTGTGTGTGCAAATAGGCTTGCTCATTTATGTTGTGTGTGATCACAACAACGGTGAATGCCTCAACAAGATCATGTTACAGATATTCTTTTAGAAAAAAAACTACAGCTGATATTGTTCGGTGACAACGGCTTTATTTCTGTTGCTGTGTTGTTTTAGTTCTTGTTGTGCAAACTTTTGTTTTTATGACAGTAGTCATTTCTTATAAACAAATTCAACATTTCCCTTCTTTCCAACAGAATCACATGTCAAGTGTCAAGTAACCACTTAATTGTTCCTAATCTAAATATTACAATTCAGCTCACTACACACTTTTGTGTAAGACATCATGAAAAATAAACATTTAAAATATTTAAACTTTAGAATTTGAGAATATTTTTTGTGTAGGAAATAATTTCAAATAATAATTTCTCTAAAAATATATTGTACATTATTTCTTAAGTTGATTAGAATGTCAATCAATTTTAATTAGTGATTCATGACTGCTGAATTACTGGACTCCAGTATCCTCGGTACTTGTAAGTAATGTCATGGACTGTTCACAACACATATTTAACATCCCAAATTAAATTCTGAAGCTATTATAAGTTATTACTATTATCATGTAAAAACTTGAACACATCATGTGAAAATGTTATCTTTAAAATGCTTAAGATAAATGCATTACATATTGTTACATCTATGATTTGTAAAAAAAAATATTTATTGTTTTTGAAAATCTCTTGTGTTAATTTTGTTTTAAAATAACTTTTTGTTGTATGGTGGAAATCATGCGTTACCTCTGATGTTGGACTAGAACGGAAACAACTATGTCCAATATTACTGAGATAATTTCATGAGAACTGCCCTCAGAAAGTATTTCTACAAAAGACGGAGAAGTAAAACCTACAAAATATATTTTTGTTTTCTGAGAACATTTGCGACCATCATTGGATGGAGAATCAATCATATACATTTTTGAAATCTAAAATTGCCTGGGAAAAAGTTTCCTCTCTCAAAGTGTTTGCATTTTGCTGTGGTGGATGTAACTTGAAGCAACTGAATTCATCAGCTGGTTTGTGTCAGCAGTGAAGATGTGATTATATCTGTGTTATTAAAGTCATCCTCCTAATTTTGCATATTTATCTTTTGAGTCAGTATAAGTTGGATGTCACTCATTAGCATATTTCTGTTCATTGTCTCAGAGTGGATTGAAAGTGTACATTGAGTTCTCAGCATGTGAGGGCACATAGAAATACATGCATTCATTTAGCTTTATGTATTTGCTTTTCTAGTTCAGCGTGCACGTTGCGTGAGCGTGTGTGTATATGGTTGTCAGTCACACTGCGGGGCTAGGCTAATTAGCTCAGCTAGCTTTTTGCTGTGTGATGTGGGCTGATTAATATCCTGTTAACGTCCCGTTGCTTTTAAGGCTAACTGCTGTTTCCTCTATACATCCATGGCTTCAAAACAGCCATGCTTTTGGTTGGCCTCATTAAGATGATGCATTACTAAACATAGCAGCAGCACATAGACATGCAAGCACTCAATAAGTTGTTTTCTGTCTTTGTTATAAGATTGCAATATTGAATGAAGGAAGCATATTGCAATCATGTTTGTAAATGGAAAGCTTAACATGTAAAAGTTAAGTGCCTCTTGAAACAAAAATAAACTAGATGATCTAGTCAAACATATATAGCCAAAAATATTATTTCTTCTACTGTCACACACAACTATGAACTTGAGTGACAATCCCTTCTTAATCCAGCAGGATTAATATATGAGCCTACTTTTGCAGCAGAACCACTCTGAGGTGGTTCTCCACAAGGTTCAGGGTTGAGATTATGGGATTTTTCTTTTTACCGTTCTTCCAGAAATGCATTTGTGAGGTCAGACACTGATGTTGAGTGAGAAAACCTGGCTTACCACTCTGCTAATTTATGCTGATGATCTTCTACTGATCCCATTCTTTAACACCAAACTCACTCGTCCATGTGTTCTTTTGATTTGGGGTTAAATTGAGACATATGACTGGTATCATAATAAAATTCCCACTATCACTGTTAGTCCTACCTTGAAACTTGAAAGCTGCTCAGAGGCACCCGTCTCCTGTCTGAGGCAGGAGTTGAAGATGAGCAGCTCTGTGTCTCGAAGCCATGCCTTAAGCTCCTTGATTTGAGCCTCCAGCTGCTCCAGCAGTGAATTAGTCATTGGGGACAAAGCTGAGCAAGGACTTTCAGCAGCCACATCCTGACCAGCGACCAGCAGAGTATTCACATTTGATGACAGCTTTTGCTCAAAAGAACATGGTACTGAATGCTCTGAGAGAATTTTCTGAAAAATAACAGAAGAGGAAAAAAAGTATGGATCATTAAGAAGACCTAAATGTATACATCAATAAAATAATGTGTTTCTGATTAAACACATGGCTGAATGACAGAGTAATCAGGACATTATAGATAATACAGTTAATACCAGCCTGGCAGTTTAAGAAGAAGTTATACTCAGCATATTCCTGTTTAGATTAGTAAACATCTTGGTAAACAAAATGAATAAATCTGTATTGTCATTCTTTTATTATACTTTCTGTGTTGTTAATGATGATGTAGTGTACTTCAAATACTGCCATATATACAGTCCTCTCTTTAAAAACAGCAGTCATTTTGGGATATACTTTGCAATTATTATTATTATTATAAATATCATTAATTTACTGTTTTTTTTATAGTGATGATGAAATGAAATTGTCATCCTTTTCTCCTTATACGGAAACAATATTAGTTGGATCTGGTCTATATCCCAAATAATTTAAAATAAAGAAACAGGTTCAAGTTCTGATAGAGGAAGAGACCTGGCAACGCAGCAGGTGCCAGATCTGGTTAAATGACGGTGCAGGTTGACCAGGAACAAATGTGCAAAGAACATCACTCTTGAAGTAAGACAGAGACAGACCTGAACCGAGTTCACTTCACATGATGAAGGTTTGCAAGTAGTAAAGGTTCCTACTGATTGGTGGCCTTTTGACTCTGATGTCAGGTTCAAGTTCTGATAGAGGAAGAGACCTCTATCAGAACTTGAAAGCTGATCGATCACTAACCCTAACCCCAACCCTTGTCTCATATAAAATATTATAAACAGTAGTCCTCTTTATGTTTTAGAGGACAAAACAACAAGGTTTCAGGAGATTTGCGATCATTGCAGTCAAATGTGATCCTTGAACATGTATTAGGTGGAGTAAATTTGCTTTACACACCAATCATGTGATAGGAACTTGAATGTTAACATTAAAATGTGTGTGTGATAATGTATTGCTTGTTTTAAGCCCTCATATTTGGTTACTTCTTGTCACATTCATTTTCTTTTAAGTCCTAAAACCAAATATTTTAATTAATTTGGAGTTTATTTCAGCTTCACTTACAACAGAGATGTGAAGTTCACACACAATACAAAATGTTACTTTGACACAATACTAACTAAAAAGAGCTTAGAAGATTAATCATTGTTTCAAATTGAAACAACATAAAAAAGCTTGACTCGGTGTGTGTGTTCTGCATAGGTAATTTTTCAACTCCTTTCAATCACATGGTGAGACATAGTAAGCCTATCAGAAAGACTAATTCCTATAAAGATTTTTGGAAGCAAACAGAATGATTGTCATGCAAAATGAGAATTTACAGCCTTACAGAAAATTTGAAGAATTGAATGAGATTAAGGATTAGCTACTTCCAAAATGAAGACAAGCTGAATAACCGTCCTGTCAGCAGCTACGTCCAGGACCAGCAGGAGCTCAACAGGAGTCAGCAAGTACAGAAATATGTTGTGAAATATGTCTATTGGTGGTTGGATTTTGATTTTCTCTTGTGTTTGGTTTTTGACAATTTTTTTACTTAGTTTTTAATGGTCATGTTATTTTCATTTTATTTTTCTCATTTTATTATTATTAGAAACATGCTTATTAGAACATGGCTTTCTCATATTGACTAATTAGTTCATTCCTTTATGCTTATTCTTGTGTTTTGTTCTTTGTGCATTACGTAGAGCTGCTGTTTGATTCCTGACCCAGACCGTCTTCCACTTCTCTCTCTGCCCTTTTTCCTGTCCAGATACTAATCTGATGAATTAGAATGAATTAGCCACTAGTGGCACAAAAACATTGAATAATAAAATTAAAAGTATGCTTTTTGGCTGGTTTGAAATCCAGTAAAATCATGCCTTTGAATTGCAGACTACTTACTACTCAATCTATCATCTGAAAATGGAAAATTTATGACTCAACTGCAGACCTATTAGAAAATGGCTTTCTCATAGGCTTCTTATTGGAGCAGTAGACTGAGAAGCAGCGATGGAAAACAACAGTTTGGAAACTGATAAAACAAAAATTAGTTGTCTCAACTAGACAACTAAAATATGGCTGTTCATGAAGGAATTGCAGATAGAAAAGTATAAAAAGTTCACTGCTATGTGTGGTAAAATATGAACTCTCCCACCACCTTGATCACACCATCCCTATGGAGACATATGAAAACTTTTCAAACCTGTTGGATAGATGGATTGGGTTAACTAAAGGAGAATCCTTGAAAAAATGCAACAAAGATGAAATGTAATCATCTCACACTAAATGAGAATCTGTAAAAAGCCTTTAACAGTGATTTTCACAGACACTCTATATCCACTGAGCACTGAATGTTTAGCAAAACAAATTAGACTTTACATATGCAAAGCCGGTACAGATATAGTGCTAAGTATTTACAGCAGGATTTGAATCAAAACGTATAAGTATTGGCTCTGGGAGGCTCAGTATAAATGGATGGCCACGCTTTTTCTAAACAGTTTTAAGAGCCCTGCATCTTTTCCTTTGCCTGCACATTATAAGAAAACCATTGTGAAGTATGCATACTTTTGTATCAAACTGTTCTCTCAGTGAACAACAAAGAGAAAAGCCCACGCATGCAAAAGAAAAGTGTTTATGCCAAAATTAAGAATAGAAAAAATGAAAACAAAATCACAACTGCTTAATTTTCCTCAATATTTTAACTGCGTCTGCATCTGCACATTCAATCTGACACTTGCTCATAAATTCTTCATAAGACCACAAAAGTTCAGAGGAAAGACACAGGACATCAATTCCAGTTAATTCCCAATTTGCATCAAAGCAGCAGATGCCAACACAAGCACTGATAGGCCAGTTAATATGCAACTGGGACGTCATGTTGGGGTGATGGCAGGAAAGTGACTAAACAAGAGCATGTCAGCACAAAAGACTAAATAAGCAAAAGATTTTCACATCTCAGAATACTGATTAAAAGACAATAAATTGACAATCAAAAAGTAAAAATGAATCAAGGAAAACTACTAGAAAAAGTAAAGAAAAAGCCATAAAAGTATTCATTGAAGATTCATTGGGGTAAGTTGGGATTCAAAGGGAAACAGGATGAATAAGAGACTCCCCTTATATGGTACTGTATGATACGAGATAACCGAAAAATAAAAGCAAGAGACAACAGGAGAAGCACCATCCAACAAAAGTTAAAGCTGCAGTATAACTTTTATAAAAATATTTTTTACACATATTTTAAAACTGTCAACATGTTATAGAATGATAATATGAAAAACATCGAGCTCCTCTGCCTTCTCCCTGTTATAGTACCGCCATATGCAGAAATCCACCGATTGGTCAGAAACAGCCAATCAGAGCCCGGATGAGGGTCTGAGCGCTGTCAATCAAGTTCATGTACACTCACACCTTCCCCCTCGTGTGTTAGTTTCTGAGGATATGACTGTTACTGCATGTTTTGGACATAATTATCTGGTTTTATTTGTGCCGTTTCTGGGGAACATATGATACAATTACATTCAGTGACGTTCTTGACGCACCGTTAGCTAACTCCTTAATTATGTCGAGGCTTTGTTTACTTTATTCATATTGTGGTAGCATTAATATTTTAATAGGTAGATGACATGCATGGACACTATGCTCCATACTGTAGGTATTTGGTATGGATGGTGAGGGTGTAAATACAGTAATAACACCATGGCGATGCATTCTTTAGAATATGTGATTCTTCTGGTTCATTGTCTTCATTCTCCTCCTCTGGGTCAGACTCTGGCTCCAACATGGGAGGTTGGGTGGACAAGTCTCCTGCTGCTGACATCTTTAAGAAACTTGGGAATAAAAAGTTCTCTGTCGGTAGATAATCGTATCGCT
>CAEGAE010021045.1:0-19798 GCA_903067095.1 Girardinus metallicus | reverse complement strand
TATTATTATTATTATTATTATTATTATTATTATTATTATTATTATTATTATTATTATTATTATTATTATTATTATTACTGTCGTTACGGGAAACTACTTACAGCCCCAGGGAGCTGGAAAAGTTAGTTCGTGAGGTTTTTTGTTGTTGGTTTTTTTTTTTTTTTTTTTTTTTTTGCGGCAACATTTAAAACAAACAAACAAACAAACAAAGAGCTGATGAAGTTATCAGAGCAGTAAGTCTTCGGCGAACCTCTCAGCAGGTGGTCCCGACGCTTTTCCGACCATGCCACCGCTGACGGGCTGATGGATTTCACCTTCCTGTGTATCTTTGACATCTTCAAAGGTATGACGGACAAACGCTGAAGCGACCCGAAACTCCTCTCCCCGGCGTCGTAACCCCCCACCCGACTCCCTCTGGTCGTCAGGAGGGAGTTAATGAAGAAATCTGAAGGTAATTAAGACCAGTTCCGGGGTTTTACTGAACAACAGAGGGACAAAAGCCTGACAAAGCTTGTGGCGCTTAAAGGGAGTCTGGGCACTCTGGCACACTCTGCATTGTGAGTCTGGCACGTATTGGCTTTGTATTTGAACCTGACTCTGTTCGGCTGGCGGGCCTAAATGCCGCTAAATTTTGCTGAAGTTGAGGTTTTGCCACTGAAAAGTTACCGCAAAGTGGAAAGGAAAACTTTGTGACTCAGTGCGGGTAACCTCTGTGGGATTCCTTCATGTCTTGCAAAGTTTACAGCAGGTAACACGCAGAGCGTCTTCAGTAATCATCCGTTTCCTGTTTCTTGATGTTATTTTGTACTCAAGCGCTCAACTGCAGTGTGAGTTCAGCTTTTTATTGCAAAGACTCGAAAAGGTCTCAGTAATTTGATGCTCCACAAATGCTTTTCTCTTCTAGGTGTCAAACAGGTTGTGAACCTTAGTCGATGGATTTGTCACCTTTAATTCAGGAGTTTTTCAGTAAGTGTTTTCTCTAAAATTTGGTTTTGATTCACTTTTTTTTTTTTGCCATTTTCTCAATTTATTACATGTTTATTTCAAACTGCTGGTAAAAATACCGGTTGAAATACACAGTTTTAAAAGCCACTGAAAGTAGTTGATTTAAGATTTCAGACAATGATTGATCTAGTTGCAGGCTTTTGAAAATGAATCAATTAGAAACGACTCTTGACGCTGACTTCTATTTAGTTACCAGGAAAATCTGAATTTCCTGGTAACTAAATCAAGTTTGGCCCTTGAAAATAGTAATTGGAGATAATCTGAACATCTTCACAATGCGTCAAACTGAAATGCTATTTAAAATATTTTTACATGTTGAGCCTATTTTAAATTTCTGTTTTGAGTTTTAATAACATGTTAGAACTTAGTGCTTAATATTCTTATGTCAAAAATACAGTAACTGATTTTTCTTTATATGGTTCAGGCAGTTTTTTTGCGTGTGTTACACCAGACAGAGACCGGGGTGAGGTGAGGGAGGGATGTGTAAATGTGTGCATATCAGTATTTGTGTGTGTGTGTGTGCGTGCGTTGTGGCATCTCTGCTAAATGCTGTTTTCGAACATAATAATGTCGATCTCAGCACATGCCTGCTGGGCAGCGGAGCGAGCAGGTGGGAGACAGAGACAGGGCCTGACACAGACACAGAGAGAAAACCCAGTGAACTGGGCTTCAATCACACAGGTGGCTTGTACAGTATGCCAGCATCTGTATTGAAAGGCTGCAGCTTTGTGTTCAGATCCTCTTCTGATAGGTATTCAGTGGTATAGACGGTTTTATGCCAACGGTTGTTATATGTGTCTATGTACAGTGTCTCAGTTCAGGGTAAGAGCCTTCGTCCCTTGAAGTTGTTTCAAGAGTCATTGGTCGTTTGTTTCTCTTGACATAATCTCTTCCTCTGTCCTCTTTCTTGTGTTTTTTTTTTTCTTTTTCCTCCACCACAGCCTGTACTTTCTCCATAGGCTAGAAACGTGGAAGCATGGGCGACTGGAGTTTTCTGGGGCGGCTGCTGGAGAATGCTCAGGAGCACTCAACAGTCATCGGCAAAGTCTGGTTGACCGTCCTCTTCATCTTCAGGATCCTGGTGCTCGGCGCCGCGGCCGAAGAGGTCTGGGGTGACGAGCAGTCCGACTTCACCTGCAACACCCAGCAGCCAGGCTGCGAGAACGTCTGCTACGACGAGGCCTTCCCCATCTCACACATCCGCTTCTGGGTGCTGCAGATCATCTTCGTGTCCACGCCGACCCTCATCTACCTGGGGCACGTGTTGCACATCGTCCGCATGGAGGAGAAGCGGAAGGAGAAGGAGGAAGAGATGCGCAAAGCGAACAGGTTCCAAGAGGAGAAGGAACTCCTTTACAGAAACGGCGGCGACGCCGGAGGCGGCGGGAAGAAGGAGAAGCCGCCGATCAGAGACGAGCACGGCAAAATCCGCATCAGAGGTGCGCTGCTGCGCACTTACGTGTTCAATATTATTTTCAAGACCCTGTTTGAAGTGGGTTTCATTTTGGGACAGTATTTCCTGTATGGCTTCCAGCTGAGGCCCCTGTACAAATGCGCACGTTGGCCGTGCCCTAACACCGTTGACTGCTTCATATCAAGGCCCACTGAAAAGACCATTTTTATTATATTTATGCTTGTGGTGGCTTGCGTGTCTCTTTTGCTGAATTTGTTAGAGATCTATCACCTTGGATGGAAGAAACTCAAGCAGGGCATGACGAACGAGTTTGTCCCTGACCGCGAGTCGCTGCAGCGCGCCAAAGCTGAAGAGCCTCAGTGTTTGGTCTCGGCCTCCAGAACTGTCCCTTCCAGCCTCAGCTACCCTCCCAACTACATAGACGTGACGGCAGGCAGCGGGGCATTCCTGCCACCTGTAAGGCCGCCGGCAATGGCTTCAGAGGCGGAGTTCAAGATAGGTGACCTCCAGCAGGAAGAGTCCCCTCGGCAGTCTTCTTCCCCTTCTCGGTACTACATCAGCAACAACCACAGGTTGGCCACACAGCAGAACTGGGCCAACCTGGCCACCGAGCAGCAGACTCGGGAGATGGGTTCCCCTTCGCCATCCTCATCTTCTTCTGCCAACAATGAGAACGAACAGCAGCAGACGCCGGCTGGTGCTGCGCTGCTTCTTCCGAGCAACAACACCAACAGCAACGCCAACAACGCCGCCTCAGGCAGCACCGGCGGCAGCAGCCCAACCACCAACAGAGGCGGCGGAGGAGGCGACAACACGCAGGAGGAGGTCCACCGCACCATCACGACGGTGGAGATGCACGAGCCTCCGCTCATGGCCAGCACAGACCCTCGGAGGCTCAGCCGGGCGAGCAAGAGCAGCAACATCAGGGCCAGGCCAAGCGACCTGGCTGTCTAGAAGCGCTTTGGCCCTTTCATGTGCGCCAACCCCTCCAACAGCACCTCTGGTTTCCCTCTACCACACCCTCAAACACTGTGATTGTTAAACATGCAAGGAGAGCAATACATATTTGCTTTAGGTAGGAACAAGATCTAAGAAAAATATAAAAAGACAAAGTAACAAGAGACAGGAAAGGAAATCGGCATAAAATGTAGCTGCTAGTTTGGAATCACTTCCAATCTAAGTCCTTTTCTGGCTTTCAAATATTTGATCCCATGGCCTAACACAAACTTATCAATTGTCAACCTTAAACACAAACTAAATTTACTAGTCATTAGCTATAACAGACAGGTTTTCATTTGAAAGTGTGGCAGCTGCCACCATGTGAGAACCGGGAAGGGTTTTGGACTCCGAGTACTCAGGGTGACGTTGAGAGTCTTGGGTCAAATACTATCATCCCCAGCTGCAGCCTCTTAGTGCAATCGGTGAGCTGTAGAGCTGCTTATGCAAAGTTTGTTAGGACTGTTCACAAAAGGTATGATCACACCTTTTAACAAAAAGCAGAAGGTAAAATTCTATGTTGTTAAAGGCAAATTTTAGCAGCCTGGTTTGGTGGGAAGACTTAGTGGCGTTTCCCTCTTATTTGTTGGAGCAAACTGAAATATTTTCCTAATGTATGTCAAGATAATGAGATTCTTATGATAAATACCACTATGTCCACGTCATCTAAAGCTGGTTATTCGCTTGGCTTTCTGTTCAGGTAGCAAGCCTATCCGGTCAGCCGCTTTAGACTTGCCACTTGTTGTCGTTTTAGAACAGAACTGCCTTCATAAGAGGGATTGCTGGTGCTATTTCAGTTTCCAATACCATGATACTTTTCTGTAAGTGAGGGAAACGTGTAGTGGCTTTGTCCTGGCCAGCTGCCCAGCATTGCGCAGCAACAAGTGGGAGAGAAAGCACCGGTCACGTTGGCACTTTCTCTGAGACTTCGTTAAGATGATTTAAATGAGTGGTATAACAGAAAATTTTAGTGCTTTAGAAAACTTAAAAACCTTGGTATTCTTTGATACGGTCTAATAGTGAATGAAAATTTGCATTTCAGCTGCAGGAAGCAAAATGTCAGTGCTCTATGTTATGTTATTGCAATTCACGCTAGCTTACTTATTGTTCACTATGAGGCTTTACTAAAGACTCTGAGGGTTGTAGACTTTTTTTTTTAACAAGATGTGACAACATAATTGTCTTCAAGACAGATCATTGCGGAAAGTGTAGCCCTACAACTCACCGATGCACTGGCACATTAACTTAGTTTTACCCTAAATCCACTATGTATCTTTTTTGCCAATGTTTTAAAAATTGATCAATCAGGATGAAGGAAAAATAAAAAAATAAACAAAACAATGCAGGTCAAAATTAACCAAGTGATTCCCGTAATTGACCTTGTCCTCTCAGAGAAAATGATTACCTGCCTCTGCTTTCAGCCAACATAAGTAAAAATATATTGCAAAAAGGTATTGCATGCCAAAAACTTTTAAAATATAATGCAAAAATAAGGCCAGCCAATATTATGTTCAAAATATAGCATCCCAGAGGGTTTTGGTTAAGGATTTGTAACAAGTATTTTGTAGTTATTGTGGTGGGTTATCCACCCCCCCCATACCCACAACTACCTTTTTAATCGCCCCTGAACAACGATAGCAACCTTGGAAGCTCCATTATTTTTTTATTGTCACACATTTCATGTGCTTCTTCATTGGTTTTATTCTGAAAAGTGCTATTTTTTTAAGAAACTGAGTTGAATTTTACTCACATACCCCATCCCTGTAGTAGTCAGTTTTTGACTGAGCAGCAACTCAGATTAAAAAGAAAAAACAAAAACAGCTGTTGCGCGTTTTTGAAACGCTGTTGTGCAGTACCCCACTAATGCTTTTTTCTATTTCTCTTGTGCTCGTGGCGATACTTAGACGCCTTCAGAGAACCCGAGACGTTAACTCATCAACCGCCACGCGCTTCTGTGTACATGGTGTGTCATTGTCCTGTTTGGTTGTTCATGCCACAAGCATTTTCAAAATGCTGTTTCACTTTACATTAACCTTAATCTATGGTATATTGTCACAAGCCCCTCACCGGGACACCTGAGAGAACAACCTAATCTGTACTTGACATGTTACTGAGCATAACAGCACAATGAAGAATTAGAGGGACAGTTTAGGATTTTAAAGTGAATTTCTGGTAAAGGTTTGTAAGCAGTTAATATCTTATTTGCAACAGATAAGCATCAAGAGATCCTCATTAGTATAAATCCACATTAGCTAGCCCTGGAGACAGAAGCTAGTAGCTTCAGCATCTGAGACTGAAGCTAGCTAAACTGAAGCTAGCAGCTAGCTAATTCAAAAAGACCAACTCCCCAGTATTCTGCCATTTTAAAAAATCCTCTTATCTCAAAATGGCATTCTTTGAGATTTCAGAAAAATCTCAAAGTTTAGGATTTTAAAGTGAAGTTGTGCTAAAGGTAGATAAGCAGCTATAACTTACTTGCAACAGATAAGTCTCAAGGCATCTTCATTAGTATAAATCCACAGTAACTAGCCCTGGAGACAGAAGCTAGTAGCTAGCGTCAGCCTCAGTGGCAGAAGCTAGCTAGGCTGAAGCTAGCAGCTAGCTAATCCAAAAAGACCAAATCCTCAGTCTTCTATCGTCTTAAAAATGCTCAAATCTCGAAATGGGTTAACAGTTTATGTGAATGCTGTTTTAGCTATCTTAAAACTGTTCCTATTCGCAGTCAATGGTTATTTAAACTGCTGATTTTTTTTTTTTATACTTGAAATGGAGGTCAGAGTTGATACGCCACCAGTGGCGTTCCTATGTGAGACGTGTACAGCGAACCAAGCAGAGTTTCGTAGCTAAATGTAAATAATATAAAAGTAAAGCACTGTAAAAAGGAAAAAAAAACACTGGCTTAAACTGCAACAAACCACAGAGATCTTACAGGATTAGTACATATTTTGAACTTGAAGATAACTGGCGGCGCACTGCCTCCGACTTCCATTTCATGTGTTGATATTGCAAGATGTGAAAATGGTCTAACTCTTCATAAAACAGTGTTTACATAAACCACTGACATATTTGACGTCAGAGTTATTTTACAATTTGGTCTCGTCCCATATTATCCTAGACATGGCCTTCAACCTTCAGGACCAGCTCATGAAGACTTACTAAATGAAGAGACTATGTGGGTTATCTGCTGCTGTAGTTAGTCATGTAACATAACTTAAAAAATATGAAACTCCTTTCTTTAATACTTTTTTATGTGGCAGTATTTCACATGTCGTCTGCACAGACAGCAGCTTGAGCGACAGGAGAAGTAACAGGGTAAAGGACATTTTTCACTTTTCAGCAAAGTAGAGACTCTACAAAATCATGTTACTGTATAGTCCAAGCATAGCATACCTTATTTATAGGTATAAGAATAGGTATAAAACTTTGCAAGGATAAAACACAAAGCTAAAACCAGCCTTTGTAACTTCAATTTAAAAAAAAAAAAAAGGCACCAGAAAGACTTGTTCTTTTGCTATTATCATTATTTATGATTTTTAACGTTTACATTTTAGCAGTCGGTACTTGCACATTTAGGAAGTAAAGGTGCTCCTCTACAGTAGCAGAGCTAACAGTATTAAGAGGCAGAGAGACATATTGTGACACAAGGCTGCTAGTGACAGGGTGAAAAGTCTTAGAAACCGTTCACATAGGAATATTACCAAAAAGGCTCATTCATCTCACGCACTGATTGCAAAGTGTCCGGACACTGAAAAAGGAGAGAAAAACAAAAACAGCTGGAATATCTTTGTGTTTGTTTAGTTAATCTGTTCCCACAAACCTGCTGGGACTCCGGTCAGACGTCACGTATCAAGACAGCCCTGCTCGTTCAGAGAGAACGGGCAGCTGGCCCTTCCCCAACCCTGCAACCCTGACAGGATGTTGGGTTCAAAGAGCGTTGTCTCCGTGACTCCTTGAAGCTCTCTTTCCACTAACAGTATTTTTTCATTTATTTTTTTTTCGTGCGGAGCATGATGTCTCTGGCCCATCAGGGAGAAGGAACCATCTCACGACGCTCACAGCAGCAATCTGTTTTTCAAACGCTGTCTTAAAACAAGAGAAGTGCCTTGTGTATGAACGATGCTATTTGTAAGGACAAGTTGATGTAAATGTTAATTTACCTCAAGTGTTTACAAAAAACTGTTACTAAATAAATTTTTTTGTACCATTCATGCCGTTCTGGCTTTGTCTTTTGCTTTACGCAAGGAATGAAATTCGTCATTCGCAAAAACGCGGAGCCGTGGAAGTAACGGAAGCTCAAAATCTAAATAATAATAACATTTGTTGGAACATTTCCTTTTGTAGTTTGTTGGGTTTCCTGTTCCTGTCTTCAGTGGATGTCCTGGTTTTCTCCTGCGGCATAAAAACACGTAACTCGGGTTAAAGGGAAAAAATAAAGTGAAAAAATCTGAGTACAACTGTTCACAATGATCTGGTCCAATCAGCCCAAATTAAACACCAAATTTCAAACAATTACCGGTATTGTTGAGTCCTGTTCAGTTTTCACTATAGTCAACATGCATCTCACCTGAATTTAATTATTTAGGAAGAACAAAGGTGCTTTTTTTTTATTATTATTATTATTTTCAGCTATGTGAAACCTCAGAACTTAAACACAATGATCTTCAATTTATCATTGTTTAAAAAAACTACAAACACAAGTTGAAGGTGCTACAATATTTTGCCTGTTACAAAAAAAGTAATGTTGACTTTTTTTTCTTTCTTTTTTTTTTTTTTAATATAGTGTAGGCTTTTGTTTTATACTTATTGACCCATTCGATAAGTTAGAATATTTAAACCCCAAATTTAAATACCAATCTATGTCAATAACTAGGCCGGTCACAATAAACAATAAATCAATTAATTGCATGATAAATGAAAAGAAACTCAATAATTTTCATTTGCTCGATTTATAGCTTTCCTCTTTTTTTTCTCTCTTTCTACAAAAAACTGAACAATAAAAGTCGTCAGTCTGGTGCTTTGAGCTCAACTATCCCTTTTTTTTCTAAAGATCATTTTGTTCATAATTCATTTTATTTGTTGTTTCTTTTGTTGTTTTTATTTCTTTTGGATATTTCAGTTCCAGTGTTAAATGTTCGGTAGAATTTAAAGTTTATTGATCTTTGAGAACGTGCTCTTGCTCTTTTATGACATTATTACCATTGTATTACTTGGACATGGTTTCAAAACAACAATATAATCGTTTATCGCGATAACATCTGGGACAATTTATCGTCCAGCAAAATCTGTTATTGTGACAGGAAAAAAAAAACCCATAATCTTCCTCTCTGTTAGTTATGATTTTCTGATTACTGCAAACTAAAAACAACAATTAAGATTAGAATTTTATATCAAACCAATAAAAACATTTTAAAACAAGAATGTTTAGTACCTGCTTAAATGTTTTTTGTTTTTTTTTATCCGACAAATGAGCATCATCACAATGCATATTCTAACTTATTGAATGTGACTGTCTGATCTGAAACCCAGGCTTATCCTAAGCCTAACCCAAACTCAGCATATGTTAACGTTTACTTTTAAACTTTGTTGTCACTGCGTCACTTTTCCTTTGTTTTCTTCACTATTTATTCATTTCAGCTGTTGCCAGCCACGTCAGAGATGTTGGAGCATCACGAACGACGTTACTTTGAGCATTTATGGCTCTGTGACTCCCTGCGACATGGATTTAATTTAACATGAAACTTACCATTACCGAGAAGAAATATTTAAAATAACTGAAAAAATTCCTTTTTACATATTCTATAAAGAGGAGTTAAAAAAAAAAAAAACATTTTTAACGAGCAATAAATTATGACACTCCTGCATGGTTAGAGCAACACACACAGGCATGTCGACCTTTACACCATTTCCTCTAAATGCCAGCTTGACAGAACAAAATGAAGTTAATAGACAGAAATACACAGAGGTAGCTATAAAAAACCCCGTATACATAGTTATCAATGTTTTATTACAAAAACTGTAGAAAAATGTAGAGAATAGAGAGGAGAACTTTGTTGTTGTTCTTTTTTACTTGTAGGCGTTTCTCTGTTACCGGGCAGAATGGCCTTTATCTCCTACTTGTCATTGGGCGGCTCAGCGTCTCCCTGGAGGAGCAAGAGGAAGCAACTGGCGAAGGGAAGCATTTGTTCCCCCATTGTGGCGACCAAATTGCAAAAAAAAACTAAAGCTTGGTCTTGACTTACTAACATTTTCACTTCATATGTTTTAATAAAATATATTATTGATTCGTAATTAACTGCACTTTATTTGGCTTTGATGCTGAGGACATCAAAAGAAAAATCGCAAGGTTTTTTTTTTCCTTTTCCCGTACTTCTGACTTCCTGTTAGTTTTTCTTGAACCTCTCACCCCCGTTCCTCCCTCCACATTCCGACGAGGATTGAACCGAGTCCGGCTCGTTTTATAACAACGCCTAGAGATGATTAAAATGCGACGAGTGTGTCAGTCTCACACCTGAGAGAGCCACGCTTCTCACACGGCTATGCGAGAAAAAAGCATTTACAACTCTGCTCAAGGCCTGGCAGAGATGGGTGAAAGTCACACTTTATCACCTTAATGGCGACATGATATGAGGTAGAAATGAGTTGTACATGGTAGCTGCCGAAAACCATCAGTAAGTGTTCACCTTATGAAAAAAAAACCCATTGATTTTTAGTAATTTAATGTGGGTTTAAAAACCGGCTTATTTACTCATCGTACCATGGAGATGGTAGCAAGTTTTGTGAAATTCCTTTGTAACAAATAACCAAATTCATTGGCAGTGAGAAATCTTCATTTTAAATTCATTTAACCTAAAAGTGCTGGAGCACAATGTGATTCCCCAACAACAAGCCAGAGGCAGAAAGCAGGACTTCACTGTGCACAGCTGAACAAACAGCAGAAAACAATGTCAAGCATTTCTTCCCAAGCAAAAGGAAACCAAGGACCGTCTACTGAGCGCTGGAGGTGACATGGACAGAGGTAGAAGGAAGGAAGACCCAAACATAGTACGCTGGGGGGGGAAAACAAAAATGGAAGAAACCTAAAAAGTCTAAGAGAGTTCAAAAAGTACCCAGAACTAATTTTCACTGCAGCGTGAGGAATTGATGAAAAGTAACTTACAAAGTGGATTAGTTGCATTTGCTGGTGTGATTATTTCAGAAAGTACTGATCTGCAGGGTAAAACCCTCTGAAAAGAGGCTGGACTTTAGAAAGGGCTTGTAAGGGCAGTAGCCCGGGGCTCCAAGCTTTGGGGGCGTCCCAAATATTTAGAATGTTTTTGTGATGAATCCATGTTCACCATTAGACCTTATATAAAACTCAAAGGGTCATATGAAGTTTGTTGTTTTGGTATTGTTACATTTTTATCAATGCATTCATTAATACGTTATGTTTGGTACCAACATGGAGTCGTCTCACATGGGGCGTTTTAAAGGGGCGGTGTTATGTAAAATTGACTTTTTTGAGCTATACATTTTGTTATAATGTTCTTCCCTCATCAAAAACATACCTGGATTGTTGCTGTGATTATTTCATGCATGTTTGAGAAATATTTGAAATCGCCCGTGGCAAAACATTCAGCTGTGCAAAACACCTGGGTAAAAACATTAAATGGTTAATAGAGGAGCCATGTTGTGATGACTTCCTGAAGGCGGGGTTTCGGGGGCTTTTAAAGAGACAGAGGCCCAATTTCAAGGTTACAAATTCAAATGTTTTTCAAGTCATATTTGACATATATATAAATATGACCTTGGGGCGGTATTATGTAGTTTCCATAAGAAAAAAAAACGTCAAAAAGCAATTATTTTGTTTGCATGAAATTGACTTTGATTTCACATTACTGTCATTTCAGAAAGTTAATGACAAACAAGCTCAATTCGGCATCTTGTGCAGAGTGAAGCCTTATGTTAGAGTGAGAGCCGGACTCCTTGGTGCAGGTCCAGAGTTTGGCAGTGAGTCCAGGACATGACATGAGTGCTGGGCTCTTTGGTCCAGTGGCTGAGGAGTGACAGGAGATCTGTGGGAATAACTGAGTGAAGACTTTTGTCTCATCGGTCAGTTTCCACTCCAGGAAATTTTTTACACACTACAACAGAGTTTACCTGGAGATTTTTTTAGTTTTTATTTTTTTCGTTATTTGGATTTTTGACATCAAATAAAAAACAATATTGTGATATTTTTGATCTTTTTAATAGATATTTTACAATTCACCAGTTTGATTGATTTAGAAAACTGACTGAATTGCGGTACATGTAGTTGCGTCTTAATCTGAACCCAAACGCGTTGGGTCGTATTGGAATGAAGCTGAGACGATAAATTTCCACCTTCGGGATCATGGGATGCTAACATCTATCCACTCATATGCATCACCGCACCTCCATGCATTCAACATATACAAAACAATAACAAAGCGTGTCGATAATTGCTGTTGTAGTATCGCTTAATGGAATTCAAAGCGGTTGAGTCACTTAAACTAAGCAGCCAGATTATATGGAACCAGCTCTGTAATACAGTTCGCTGGTAAGAAAGGCTAGATTGTGCGTTAACATACTAAACTATGCGCTTATTTTAAAACTGTATTTTCTAACACACAAAAACTGTCCCACACCTTCATCACCACAAAAACATTAAATCTAACTGAGTGTTTTTGTTTCCAGTGCAAATATCTCAAGACATTTGAAATGGGACAAAACTAACTTACAAGTAATTTTCAGCAATACATAGGAGCTTGTTTTAAGACAACAACTCCTTCATACTGATGGAAAATAAATAGTTCCACTAGTAAGACATTGTTTCCATGTTGTAAGTGAAATAATTTACTTGTTAGTTAGCATCCAGAGAGGACTCAGTCATGAAAGACCAAGCTGGGGGTTTGAGCCAAGGATCCTCTTGCTGCGCCGCCACAAAACCCCCTGAAATGCAAAGGCTCATGTCCAAATTATAAGGCGCAGTTGAGTACTTTGAAATTAATTTGCACCTACACTCATTTAGGTGCGAATGCACCTAGATGTGTGTAGGTGAAATTGCGCCGACACACACACACCCCCACACACAGGTGTGTGCGATTACAGTGCTGCAGAAGTCACTGTAATTGTTTTTTTACAGTGGAAGAGTCTGTAAAAAAACAATTCTCAGATCTGTTCATTTTCAGTTGGATTTAGGTCTGGAGTGTTGATGTGTCCCCATATCATGATGCTGCCGCCACCACATTTCCTTTTTATGAAAACTGTTCTCGACCTGATGTGCAACGTTAGACTGTTCAATAAACGAATGTTTTGTATTTTACGTTCAATTCACTTGGTTTTTTACATTTCAGTCTTTACGAATAAAATTAGCAGACCCCTACCGGTCAAAGCTGGGAAACCGTCAAATGATGGATGTGCTGCATCAAATTGCCTGCAATGAAGGAAATATGTAATAAAAGTATACAAGGCAAGATGTTGCAGTGTGTAGAGAGAGAGAAAAACAGAAGTTCTCTGCCAGGAACAGAGGTATTTGTCCATTTTGGTCCCTGTAAAGCCCCACTTGGCCCAGTGATGGAAAAGAGAAAGCAAACGTCTGCCACTGGCTCGCCGGCCTGCGGCCCTGAGCGGACAGGAGGCTAAATTTAGCCTTTAATCACCTAACAAATTCACACTCAGTCCACACCACAAATACCTCAGGCCCTCTTTATGTATTTCAGGAGTGTGATGAATTTGTTTCTCAAAGGCCTGACCTCTGGCTCGTGAAAAGACGGCCATTTGTTGGACGGAAACTTTTATGGGTTGGGACAAAACTTTTAATGTCTCCGCAGCGAATTTCAGTCGCTGTGTTACAGACACAAACGTCGTTGTCTGTTATTGGGGTGTTGTGTGATAGACCAGGTGAAGCAGCACATAGCTGACCTCTTTATCTAGATAGTGGATCAAAAAGGTGGAAGTCTGAGACTTGGAAAACAGCTCAGTCAAAGTCCAGATTTGAAAATTAATCTTCACAGAGGATCTCTATCTAATCCGACTAGGTATTAGCTATTTTACAAAGAAGAATGTGCAGAAATGTCATATACATATATACATTTAGATACACACACACACACACACACACACACACACACATATATATATATATATATTTTTTTTTTCTCGCAAAATTGGTAGAGACATATGCAAAATAATTGCAGCTGTAATTTATGGTTCCCTCAATATCGACACAAACCTTTGTAATTTTTATTGCCAAGAGAAACAAAAATTAAAAAAACAAAACACAATAAAACAACTATGAATTATTTTTTTCTACTTAAACATGCTCCAATTGCAAATAATCCCAATAAGATATTTGAAATTTTGTGGTTCTAACCACATTTTTGCAAAACACTATACCTTTAAAAGTTATTTATAATAAACACATGCAAATAGCATTTGTTATGTTTCTTTTTGCTATTGCCAAAATAAACAAAAACGTCTTTAGAAAAATTAGTTCTTCTCAAATGTGCCCTAACTGCATAAAATTCCAAGAAAATATTTTTAACGCCGCACCTTTAAAGGTTATTCGCTATAAACAAATGAAGAAGGCAACAAAGTGTTTAGCTTATAGACAAATAAAGATGCCAGCATAAGATTTTTTTTTATTACAAAAGACAGTTTCTTGAGTAAATAATTGCACCTTTGCGTAGCATCCTTAACAGTTTCCCAAACAACAATTAAACTTTATGCAAATATGTTAAAAAAAAAACACACACACACAAACATTACACTCAATGATATTGGCACACAAATCAGGTCTTTAAAGCTGATGTTCTGTTTGGTTCAATCTGACCTCCTTCAAAAAGCAGCGACTCATTAAATAAACCAATAAAAGTCTGACATTTTGTGGCATGAAGTAGGATAAATACATAAAACAGGTTAAACCTTTAAGGTTTGTTGCTGCTATTAATATGCCTCTCTTCTCTTACTGCCTTTAAATGATGTAACGTTGCAGCACTTGTTCGCTGTGCGACCATGTGGGGGAGGCTTGTTTTGACTGACTGCTCACACAGCAAGGGAGGGGCTTACATGGCGCAAATTAGTATTATTATTATTATGACTGTGAAGGACTCGTATGGACGTACGATGACCCACAATGCACCTGGCTGCCTCCACCTGAGAGCAGAAATCTCAGAACTCCGAATTCACGACTTACCGAGTTCTTTTGTGTTTTATTTGTTGTTACTCATCGGGGGTTTTCTTTACAGACAATTAAAACTAATTCTTTTCGACCTTCGCTTTTTTACAGTTTGCCGAAATGTCTCCGTAGCGACAAGCCCGCGCAGCTGCGCGCGCAGTTCTGCTCGTAAAGCGGAAGACGGTCAGGTCAGGTCAGGTCAGGTTGCTGCTGCACGTGTCGCGAGCTCAACATGGTGTTTCGTTGCTCCGCTTGTTGCTGCATTGCTTCGCTTTCAAGTCGCCACAGCTCTGTGGAGAATCTGCTCCAGAACGCTAACTGGGAGCTCACTGGCGTCCGCTACGAGTCTACTTGTTTCGTGCTAAACATGAGGCAGCGTACTTGAAGTTTACGTTTTGCAAACTGTATTTTATGTACATGTAGCGTACTATACCTTAGGTAAGGTAATTTTATTTATATAGCACCTTTTCAGCAACAAGTCAATTGTAAGTGCTTTAAACGAGTTAGAGGAAATAGAAAATATGAAATAAAAGTATAGAACTACATATTGTTTTCTCACGTTTAATAATAGGAATTTAAAAACTAGGAGGGGTTCCTCTGGATCCTTGATCTGATAAAACTAGATATTGGTTCTCCATGTTTGATTCTGTAAATGTTGAAGGTAATGAGTTGGTTCTCTAGATTAGAGTTTCTCTGGGTTCTAATTTGCTCTAATTCCTGCTCTGGGTTGAGTGAAGCATTCAGAGTTGATACTTTTACTGGACTTTTGATGCAAGCTTTAATGTAATGTTGCATTAAAAGTGTCATTATTTACCCAATGACACGTAATGACACGACTCCTTCGTGTTTATAACAGGTGTTATGCCAGTCTTACGCCTTCAAATAAAGTGTTACTAAATAAAGTATTTATACTAGTCATGTTCTGAGAAGATAAAATCTACATTCACTTTCCAGGAATTTTTACTTAATTTTTAGGGGTGAGGGGGAATTTAGTTTATTTAAGTTAGCATTCGGTGCAGAATATTCAGTTAAAGCAATGCTTTGTTTTTTGTTTTTTTTTTCTTTTTAGGACTATTTGTCTGACCCTGTTTTTTCTAAGACCAAATTCAGGAAGGAACAACGAAGTTGTCAGCCAGAGATCATCTTAGAAAAAAGAAAGAAAGGCTGTATGTGGTCTGACCCACAGCTCCTGCAGAGACATAGGCAGCCGTTCTTTGTTGTTTTATCATTAAACGGCGACATTAGTTCATATCATGTGATTCAAAGAGGATTCGTTGCACATTAGAGGCCCTAATCGCTGCCTATAGTCTCGCCCCGGGCCCTCGCCCACACGACCCTGCTGAGTGCAGCGCTTTCTTTGTGCCCCCTGAAAGAGCTGGGGATTGAGCCCAAACAAAAAAAAAAAAAGTAAAAAAAAAACACGAGGGTGAAAAAATGTTTTTACACCCTCCCTGCTCCCTCGCAGGCCGGGCCGCGTGGGCGCACAGGGCTGCTTTAGCTCCGGATCAATGGGTCAAATTATTGGAGCCTAGCCAACTCCGAGAGCACAGAAAGGAAAGAGCTGGCCTCTTCAAATGCTCGGGTTGTGCAACGGCGTTTCGCCCCTGCGACCATCCACCTTCAGCAGCAACGAGGGATTGCTTGGCTCCATGGAGGGCGAGGCCGGGGCGGCGCTCACAGGGGGCCGGGGGGGTGCACAGGGTTTTGGGAGGATCGCCTTACGTCAGTCGCTGCAGACGGCGCTTCGGTCCCGACGTGGACACAGCAGTTTGTCTGATGGCTCATGACGGTTGCTACAGTTTGACTGGCTGCATGCTGTTATTGTGCAGAATTATAAGGAGTTCAGGAAAATACTCCCGTTTCTGGAGGGGAGTGGTTAACAACGGGGGTTTAGCACCTCCTAGTGGGAGAAATGAGAAAGTGTTCTTTGGTTTTCAAAAGGAGAGGAAACATTTTCTTTATTGGGGCCTGCTATATGCAAAGGAGGCAAGGGACTATTTATTTTATTTGATAAATATATCTATCAAATATTGTGTCTTGATCCTGTGAGGTGAGCTGTTACTTCTGTTGGCGTTTCAACTAACCACGGCAACATAAGTAGCGGAAAAACTACGTCCCAAAACCACATTCAAGTCAATGGAGTCCGATCGTGAAAAATCCTGAAAATAAACCGTTTTTGAGGATTTGCTATGTCATCGTTTTATCTCGAACTTCCTGTTGTTCTGACATTCCTGCTGCAGAAAGCGGGACCAGAACTTTCCTTCCTCCTCAGGATCCAGAGTTCTGCAGATCATCACCAACTTCAGCTGTGATCCCCAGAGAAAGAGACTTTTAGGGTGTTTCTTTCTTTTAATCACTTTTCAGTCATTTTCACATTTGTTTTTGCGTAAATGCTGCCTTCTGATTTTAATTCTTAGGCTTTTTTCTTTCTTTTTTTTTTTAACAGACTTTCTCCACAGCACGACTGCTGCACGCTTCCTTCTGTCGTTTTCTTTTATTTCGCTCGACTGGATTATCTTGAGGTGCAAAGCAGCTTCATAAATTCGACTGGGAGCCAATCAGAAACAATAAATGTTTCCAGAGGTCACGATAGGTCAACCGGCCGCCCTCCCCCAACTTTTGCAAAATCAAACAAAATTGGTGTCCAGTTCTGCTACGTCTGTGCTGCTTTTGTTTTGAAAATATTCATGAACGCTTAAAGGTCAAAAGGTGAGGAGGTAGCTTCCTTGAAAAAGGCAAGTTATTCCAAGAACACTGTGGTTTCTACAACACAGCAAGTCACCAAAAAGGAGTCCATCTTCAAACCGCAGGAGACAGTTGATCCAAAAGAGGAGAAACATCCATCTCTGGCTAAGCCCCAGGACAACAACCAAACAGAGAATTTGATAAAATGTACGTGTCAAGCCAAATGGAAGGAGTCTGAATTGAAATATATCAAAGTACAGAAATACTTAATGAAACAGCTTGATGAGATTTTTGATGTAAATACAAAACTAAGTGTTAAACTTAGACAGCAGAAAGATCTGATGAGTAGAATGCACTCAGAGAGACGACAAAACAAGAATTCGATGGTTTCTGTTCAAATTCAGACGGATTCACAGGAGAGCTCAAAGCAGAAAGCAGTTAATTACCAATCTGCTTCAATGCAAACGGAGATGGATATACAGAAAACCAGCTATCAATTAAAACCAGTCAGTCGAACAGTATCAACGCAAACTGAGATGGATGTTTTGGATGATGGATGTCACTGGAAGCCAGTCAGTCAAACAATTTCCACGCAAACTGAGATGGATGTTTTGGAAAACAGATGTCACTTGAAACCAGATTATAAAACAACTTCAACACAGACAGAGCTCTTTTTATTGCTAGGAAAACAGGCCTCTGAAACACAACTGAATGGACATGAGGATCGGCAGACCGAGATATTGAAGACATCGGCAGGTAAGAACAAGAGAAAGGCAGCAGTGAAAGCTGCCTCCGAATTAGAAACCCTCAATAATGAAAACGTCTTCGGGAAAGACATTGAACAAGAAGTTTCAGTATCGGAAATAGTTGGAGATCCGTCAGCCACCATCAAAAACGAGATTCATACAACAGAAACAGTGATCGCTACAGTAGAGCAGATCACTGAAGAAGAAACGGTTTCCACAACACAACTAAATGAGGACCAGCAAGATGAGAAAAAGCCATCCAAGAAATTGAAGCGCAAGAACAAGAGAAAGGCAGCGGTGAAAGCGGCCTCTGAATTGGAAAATCTCAACCATGATAAAGTTTCTTGAGTAAACACTGAAGAAAAAGAAGTTTCTAAACCGGTTGTAGTTGAAGATCAGACAGCCACCATCAAAAGTGACATTCATACAAATAAAATAGTGATCGGCAAACTACAGCAGGCGACCGATGAAGAAATTGTCTCTGACAAAGCAAAATAAGGACGAGCAAGATGAGGAATGGTCAACAAAGAAACCTAAACGTAAGAACAAGAGAAAGGCGGCATTGAAAGAAGGACTGGAAACCATTGAAAAACCAATAGAGAGAGATCAAAACTTGATCCAAAACAGTAAGACACCAAAAACTGATTTAGAAATACCAGAGATCCCCCAGACTAAACCTTGCAAAGTATCAGAAGATGTAACAGGCAAGGTTCATGCAGTTTCTACAGAAGGGGAGAGTGGCCTGATGGAAGAGCAGAGAACATCCCCTCCACAGACAAAGATTACATTAAACGAAGATGTAATCCAAACAACACCACAGAAATCAGAAACTCAAGCAGCTGAAGAGCCAACAGAGCAGAACAATCTCTCTGAACAAGAAGAGAGACCCGTGAAAAAGATTTCACTGTGGAGGCGTATCAAAAAGGCCTTAACTCCATTACATCTGTGCCAGTTCAAAGACAGAAGTAAAGTCCATCCACTGTAGACATCAACTTATGTCTGCAGTACATTAGATTTAAAAGGGGGTGGGGCCACATGTAGGTTGGCTGATTGGCGGGAATTGGAAAAAGAGCTACTGTTGTTGTTAATTGGACATTTTAATATCAAAAAGTCAGGACTGCACGGTGGGAAATGTCTCCCCGTGTAGGTGTGGGTTCACTCCGGGTGCTCCGGCTTCCCCCACGTTCAACATCAGTACTCATGTTCATCCATTTTAAGATTTTTACTTCTAATTCTAAACAGAAAATAAGACAGCCACATTCACTAATTAAAGGGAGATTTAGAAAAAGAAAATGTAAACAACGTGGAACAAAAAGAGCCTTTTAGAAGTCTAAACTAACTGGGAAAAATTTTGAAAACTATTCATCTTTCTGGGCAAGATATATATGTATATAAATTTATCAATATATATAAATATAGATTGATATCTATTTATATAGATATAGATATATATCTGTATCTAAATCTATCTATCTATATAGATATGTATCTATATACATAAATCTATATATCTATATCTACAGATATAGATATCTATGTAGATATATATCTATATAGATATCTATCAATATAAATATAGGACCCTGAACAACATGGAGGCTCAGAATAGTTATTAGACAGAGGGCAGCCAGACTAGTTTATTTTGCTAAATTATTATATTTAGCTAAATGTTATTGCTGAGGGGCACAAGAAGGCCTCCTGACAGATAAAAAAAAAAAAAAAAAAATTAAAAATATGGAAATATGGAATTAAAAATACGGAAATAAAAATGGAAAAAAA
>CAEGAE010021035.1:0-16450 GCA_903067095.1 Girardinus metallicus | reverse complement strand
CACTTGGTTATGTCGTTCCATGTACGCTTTCCCTGCCAGCATCTTGCACCCTGCTGTTATGTGCTGGACTGTCTCAGAGGCCTCCTTGCACAACCTACACCTTGGGTCTTGTCTGGTGTGGTAGATCTGAGCCTCTATTGCTCTGGTGTTTAATCAGATACCCTGCCGGAATATATATATATATATATATATATATATGTGTGTGTGTTTGTGTGTGTGTGTGTTGAAACTGTCACTATGTTGTTACAGTATGGTTTGAGAGAGATAATCTGTGAAAAAAAAGATGTCTTCTGCCTTCTCCCAGTGCTAACTATAAACAACCAATCAGAGCCAGGGGGCAGGTCTTAGCGCTGTCAATTACAATGTTGTTGAGAATGCTATGGTTAGTTAGCATGACTACCAATGACGGCAAATGGACGGTTTTCCTGTAAACATTAAGTTGTTTCTCCGCCATTAGCACATATAGCGCCGCGTACGTGAAGCTGATTGACAGCGCTAAAACCCGCCTCCTGGCTCTGATTGGTTGTTTCTGACAGGGAGCGGTGCATTTCTTCAGACAGAAATAGGAGCTCAGAGAGGAGCTGGATCTTTTCATAGATTATCTGTCACAACATGGTGATCTTTTAACAAATATGAAAAGAAAAAAAAACTATAAACATTACATACCGCAGCTTTAAAGGGAGTATTTTTTTTTCCAATTCTCATTATTTGGTAAAATTCAGGTGTCACTTTGACATTAAAGGTTTTTTTTGTCGTAATTTCTCAAAAAAAAAAAGAAATATTTTTGTTGCTCATGATCGCTATGTAAAAACAACAAAAACAGTAAGACATCTCCAGCAGCCTGTACAATACCCCAAAAAACTGAGAAACAAACTAAAAAGTTATAAAGTGTTTCTGTAAATGGAATTTTGTTTTGCTACAGAAGGAATGAAAGATTCATTTGTTCCGTTTGGACTGTACATGTGTAGGTGAGTGAATGCGTGTACACGTGTGTGTGAATACTCTTAAAAATATAAATAATGTTTTTATTTATTGCTACTTTGTGGGATGAAGCACCCGAACGCAACCTGGCTATGCTTTTCTCCTTCTACCTGACGCTCTGTAAACTGATGCTGCAACTTTGTGCGGTCCACGCCTTTTGATCTGCTGTTTGTTTCTCAGTTTTTTCTCACCTCTTCTCAAGCATGGCCGCTGAATCGGAAAGGGAGCGACGTGATAAACACAACTTGCTTCACTCGGCTTTGCTCGTACCCCCCTTTGAAAAGAAATGTGTTAGAGAGATTCACGTCCATTTTGGATTAAAATGATGTTTAAGTCAGACAGGCGTGCTGTTGATAACTACTGATTGGGTTGAGAAAATCAATCTCAGTCCTCTCTGACATTGATTGTAGCGAAGGCATCGTCAGACAGAAGCTCAAAGTGGAGAGAAATGAGTCGACAGCTCTGTTATCAGACAAACCCCGAGAGCGCGGACGCTTCTAAAAGCCCCGTTGGAAAAAATAGTTTCCATTGGTTTAAAAAAAAATGAGTAACTCATCTCATTATGTTGGCGTAATAAAGCTAGTTTCATTGTGAGTGAACTTGTGTTATACTCTAAAAACAAGAAACCTTATTTTCTCTAGGAACAAAGTTTGTACATTTTATTAATCACAAGAAAACCAAACTTGTTTTCTTGGCTATTTTGTCAAAAAAAAAAAAAAAAAAAAAAAAAAAAAAGAGAAAAAGATGATATGATGAGAAATAGCTACATGTGTTCAAGGCTCAAAGTGTTGTAATAAATCCCCAAAACGTAGTCAGAGCTCTTAAATTATTTTCACACTTTATCATGTTGCAATCTCAAATATTGAGTGATTTGTACTGCAGTTTTATTTTATTTTATTTTACTTATTTATTTATTTTTTTTTTTACAGAGAAACAGTAAGCCGTGGATGATTTTAAATTTCAGGCAGATGGTTACATGTATGGTTTTTACAAATTACAATCACAAAAGTGTGATGTGTGCCTCTAGTCAGTGTCTGTAATGAACAACAAAAAAAAAAAAAGGTAAGGCTTGAGGACACTAGTACTTTTGAGAAACGTGGGTTTTATTTACCCAGAAATAAAAACAAAACAAAGGAATTGAGAAATGTCACAGGATCCTTAAAAGAGGACATATGATCAAAACAAACTTTGACAAATTATGACAAATTTCTGAACAAAAAAAAAAGAGCAAGACAGGTCATTGTAAAAGTATTAGCATAAGTATCAAGTAAATTAATTAAATGTCTTTTAATCCTTTATTCTGTGTTTTATTATTTGAGTTTTTGCTTAAGTGTTTTTATTGCCTGTCGCTTTGCTGCTGTTGCACAGGAATTTCCTTATTGTGCGACGAGAACGGATGTTTCTATTCTTCTATTCTTAGTAAACTGACATCAAAGTAATTATACGACATTTGAACCAACTGGCCAGTCTGTCCTCCCCATCATGAAGCTAAATTTGGTAGTGCTTAATTAGCACCTCCTGAAAATAAACCTGCTGCATGCCAGGGCACATCTTCTCATTTCCTGAAGTGCAGACGAATCCCTGAGGACAGGAAAAATAAGAAAAGAAAACCAAAATGTGAGCCTCAACTTTGCTTTCCTACGCATTTCCGTTCAATTCTCATCTTGATGCTAACTCCGTCTGGGATTTCTCCCATTGAGTTGGACTTCGCAGGACACATTTGCACCGGGCCAATCAGCAAACAGAAGGAGGAGTCGTGAACGATGACCTTGAGTAGCTGCACTGTTTTAGAATTGTCGTCTGCTTGTGGTTGAAAGTCGGCAATGTTGTTGGCCATGCTTCCAATTATTGAGCAACTAAAGTCAGTGCAAGACAAATGTTTAAAGGGACAGTACTATGTAAAATTCTGAGCTGCAGTTTCCAGGCTTAAAAGCTTCAGGGACTCCCCCACTCAACCCCTTTAGACTAGCTAGCACCAATTGGCAACACCTGGTGGAACTGAGCATGTTCTGAGCTCATTATGGGAGCTACTTCTCAGTGAAAAGCTGGTAAAAGCGTTGTTAAAATGTTAATAGAGGAGCAATCTTGCAATGATTTCCTGAAGGTGGAATTTTTAAAGAGACAGAGGCCCAATTTGAAGATGCTAAATTGCAAAGTCCATTTTCTTTTAAGTCATATTTACATATTTATATATACAGAATTTTTATAACGACTAAAGGTAAGATAGCTACTTAGGGGTGACTGTGGCTCTGTGGGAAGAGTAGTTGTCTTGTGATCAGAAGGTTGTAGGTTCAATTCCAGCTTCCTTATGTCGATGTGCCCTTGGAGAAGGCACTTAACCCCAAATTGCCTACTGCCCTGTGTATGAAGGCGTGAACGTTTGTGTGGATGAATGTGACTCTAGTGTAAAGCGCTTTGAGTGGTCAAAAATGATCGGAAAAAGCGCTACGTAAGTTCAGTCCATTTAATTTTGATGTAAAATGGCACAATGTAATTGGAAAACACAAAATATTTCCCCTTTTAGACAATTTCCGGCTAGCTTCAGAACGTAGCTTCCTTCACGATTGAGCTGTGACGGATTAGTGACGTTAGTGATCGGGCAAATTAAGTTCAGTCGTTCCAACAAGAGTCCACTCCTTCAGCAAAACATTCAGATAGAACATTCGTTTTGACCATTTCACGTTTTCCTCCTTATCCCTTCTGTTAATCAGAGGTTAGTTACGCTACTCCACACTTACTAGTGGTATTGCATCAGAAGATGAACCACAAAATACAAAATGAACGCATGAGACGAACAGAGAACTTTCTGCGTATTTAACAGTGAGCATAAATGGCCGTTATTTCACACTGGCTGCAGCATCAGATAAGAACAAATGAGATGCTGGAGAATTATTTGCCCAGTAACATTAAAATGCAAAGCAGATAGATGACAGATGAGATATTAACCTGCATTGCAAAGTTCTGAACCTGTCACGGCTGAAGTCGGCGCGCGCCAACTTCAGTTGAAGTTACCGTTCTACGGGCTGATTGGCAGCCGAGCCTCGTCTACTTTTCAGTGGCATACTTTTGTCCTCGGGTCATGAATTCTTTATGTAGGAGAGGAGGTGATGTCTGGTTGTAATTACAAAAAGGACGGAGAGGTGGAATTTGTGCTCTTTCTGCACCGTTGCCACATTTCCCTGAAGGCCCGACGCAGGTCAATCAATACTGCAGGCTAGAACAATTCCTCTCCAGTGTTAGTCCAGACAAGTTCAATTAACGATGAATGGGAGATAGATTTCGAGGTCTCTGACTTTGACGAGATTTGTATCTTCATGAGAGCTTCGTTTTGCATTTTGTCTCAGCTGTTGTGAATCTGTTCAGGCGAATTCTATATCAGCATCATTATTTTTGTCATCTTGGATTATTTAAAACGGTTGAAACTATAGATTTACATACGCAGACAAATGGCATTTTATTTCTCACTTTCTAAGAATAAAACAGGGCACATGTTCCCACTTAAACCCCCACCCAAACTTTTTTAAGGTTAAATAGCATTATCAAAGGTATTTATATTTGGTAAATGCCAGAACAATCGGAGGAAGAAATCTTCAGAACATTTTTAGAACACTTTTCAAGTTTCAAAGTCTACATACATTTTAGGTTTAAAACAATTCATATATATATACACATGTATACAGACTCAAAAAAACCCAAAGAATTTCCTGAAATAATAATCAAGGCAGTAATCAAGTTAAACTGTACATAATATAAATACATTTTGTATGCAAAATGTACAAAAAAACAACCCAAAACACTTTTGTTAATATTTTGTATACTGAAGTCCTCAAGTGGCATTATTTTAGCTTGTCTTGGTTCAGGTTTTGTAAAAGAAAATTATTCAGCACCTTTTGTTGTTTGGATTAATCAATTACTAACTGGATCCATCCATCCATCCATTTTCTGTTCACCCTTGTCCCTTAATGGGGTCGGGAGGGTTGCTGGTGCCTATCTCCAGCTACATTCCGGGTGAGAGGCGGGGTACACCCTGGACAGGTCACCAGTCTGTCGCAGTACCAACTGGATAGTAATCACTAAATCAACCCTACACTGTACTGAAGAAAGGTTTGAGCTTTTCATATGTTGATATTAGATGTTAGAATTTTTTGCATATGGCAGTAGCTCTGTCATGTTCCGACTTGTTCTTTTTCTTGTAGCACAATTGAGTAACAGTATTATTCTCAGTTGTTAAAAAAATCCTTTCCTTGAATAAAATTTTACTTTATAATTTACCACCTTGAAATTGGGCCTCTGTCTCTTTAAGAATCTCCTGCTCTTTCTGAAGCTTCACCTCCAGAAAGTCAGCACAACATGGCTCCTCTATTAACCCTTTAACAACGTTTTTACCAGCGTTCCACTGGGACGTATGCCCTATAATGAGCACAGCTGATGCTCAGTACCACCAGGTGTTTGCTGACTGCTGCTGGCTAGTTTGAAGGAGCTGAGGGGGGGAGTCCCTGAAGCTCAGAAGCTTGGAAACTGCAGCTCAGAGGAGGAGCTTCGTCCTCGAGGGCGGGACTAGGTCTACAGAGACGTTTTGCACAGCTGAATGGTTGCCATGGAGATTAAAGGAAGAATCAAAGCAACACTCCAGGTATGTTTTTGATGAGGGAATAATATTATAACATGATGTAAAGCTAAAATAACTCAATTTTTCATAATACTAGCCATTTGAATGGAACTGTAGAGCTTCTATATGACTAAAATGGAGGGAAACTGAGTATTTGTGTTGGATAATCATAGAAATAGAAAATAAAAGACTTTGAACCATTTTACCAACTCTCCAATTGTGTGTCTGATTTTGCGGCAGTGTGTGTGTGTTACACAGCAATGAAGTAAAACTTAATTAATTTTATCATCTGTCTCTCATAGCTCGGCTGACATCAGATATTGTGTCTCTAAGTCTTTCCAGTTTCGACTGTGAGAATCGGGAAAAAATTTTCCTTTCTGTTGTTGCTAATAGAAACAAAGATCTGATTGGCTCCCTATTCAGCCAGAGAGCCACAGGGACGTTATTTCTGCGATCCGCGCCGGAGCCAAGCCGAGTTGCCTCCCAGCAGGATGTGTATGTCCCTCTGGCACCATCCTTCCCACATAAAGCCAAGGTCACTTAGTGGGATGCAGCATCTCGTCTCAGCACAATGGGATTACCACTTCGCCGGGCCGCTCTCCGGAGGGGTCAAAATCCTTACAAGCACTTTTTTTTCCCCTTAACAAATCCTAAACTTTCGAGCGCGGTCCAATTTGTACGTGTTTCCCCCCTTTGGTTATTCAGAGCGTAAAGCAACTCTTATTCTCTGTCCTTTCTAAATTTATTAGCCATCTGGAACAATAGAGCAGAGCTCTTTTGAGCATTTCCCATTTCCAGGAATGGACTCTTTACATTTTTCTTTTTGTGCCTTATTTTTCTCCTGTTCTCCAAAGTGACCTCACTTATTTCATACATTTCTTTCATCCTTCCTCCTGATACTTCATCAGGTAAAATCCTGCATGTTCAAGGTGAAATGAGAAACACAAATGTGTAGACTCATTCAATAAATTAGAATGTCAGAAACTCAGTTCACTAAGTGAATCACATTGTATAGAGTATTTACCTGCAGACTTTTCAAGCCTGTTAATTACAATGATTTCCTCCGTACTGCTGAAGAAGATGTGACCTTTCAGTTTAGAATATTACATCAGACCAATAATAAAAAAAAAAACATTTTTAATGTATAAATGTTGGCTTAATGGAAAATGGATTATTACTTCCTCAAGATTATTTTCAAAACAGGCGTCATTGGAAGAGATATTCTAATTTACTCAACATTACTGTGTATCCCTGAATCTTTTTCACATTTGATCACATTAAGCTCAGGTAGTTCAAAGTGTTTCAAGTAATAAAAGTGTAACACAATAACCAATTATCAATAATCAAAATCATCAAGAATAATCAAAAAGACATTATATTAATTGATGCTCCAGTTGTTTTTTTTGGAGCATAAAGACAATGCATCACAATCAAAAGCTTTAATGTTTGAGCAATGTGTTTTTTTCTTAACAAATATACAAAAACATTTGTCAGTAAGTGGTTTTAAAGGTGCTTATTGTGTAAGGCCGCATTCACACCGTCCTTGTTCAGTCCGCTTTAATCCAACTCCAGTTTGTTTGTCTAGAAAGTCCGGTTTGTTTCGGGAGGTGTGAATGTGTAATCAAACTCTGATGCGGACCTAAAACACAAATTCTGGTCTGCCTACAAACCTCGGTCTCAGTTCGATTGATGTGAACTATGGTGTGGTTCAAATGCATATGTGAATGCCAAGTGGACCGGAGGCCGCTCCAAAATCAGGAAGTGGACTATAACACAAAGCATTCTGGGTAAATACAACCAAAACAAACTTGCAAGTCTAGTGCTGGCGGGGGAAAAGGAAAGATGAAAGAGAAATCCTACAACCGCTAAAATTTAGCGCCATTATATTTGTTTACCTTTTGTGAATAAGGAAGTTGGGCTGAGTGTTTTCTTCAAAGATTTTTGTGTCGTCTTCTCTAGTGGTTTTTGGTGCAGCGCCACCGCAGGCGAGGAGGGGAACCGGTTTTTCAATGGATTTGGTTTGTTTGATACATCCCAATCAAACTGGATCTCCTGGAGTTTCAGATGTGAAAGCTAAGTAAGAATAGATTTGTGTCTTCTACCTGTAGGTGGGAATCAAAGAACTTGTGAGAAGCTGATGATAATAATTAGATTGAAAGAACGTTTCTTGTCTTACTTTGTCTAGGAAATTTGAGTGGTGTAGAAGGAAAATTCTTTAAATCTGGGTGACATACGGAATTTGTTTTTGTTGTGTTCACGTTCCGTGTACGCATTAAGGGAGCTGAAGCAGTGACAGACAGGTACAGAAAGTTGGGGTGGGTAATTGTTAAGTAACAGTTCTTTTCCACTTCACAATTATACACTACTTTTTGTTGGTGCGTTATGTGAAGTACCAACAAAATACGTCAAACTTTGTGGTTGTGACGGTGCAAAAAGCAAGACGGTGCAATGGGTTTGAACAGTTTTGCAAATCACCATTTCTTTTGCTTCCCCGGTCAGATTGTCAGTTAAAATCCTTTGTGAATGAGACGAGATGTGAAAAATTGCCTCCAATGAGACAGATCCACATAAGCCTTCCTGAGAATATTAGAAAACCAAGAGCGCTTCGGCTGCCAAGACGAAGCCTCATCACATCCTTCAGGAAGATGTTCCAAATCGACCTTAAAGCAAAAACCCATCAATGATTTATAGATGTAATAGCAGCCAATAGATGTGCATTGTTGCCATGTTGCTGTTTCATAGAGGTGCAGTTAGGATTAGATGAAGATGTGCAATGTAAGGAATTGATTGTGGTGACCCTGAGTGCTGCCCCGGCCATTCGGCAGCAGCGCCACACTTGAGCAGGAACCGCAGGAGTGTTTTTTACAGAGTGATTTATCAATTCCCACCTGCCAGGAGGAAGAAAAAAAAGAAAAACCCTTCCTTGTTATTTAAAATCTTTGTCCAATTCTTGTTATGCCTGCCTGGGACGCCGTGTGAACAGGTTTGTGTGGGCGCAGGTTGATTGTGTAGGCTAAAGCATGTTATGTTGTGGGGAAATAAATGAAAGAAGTGTTTGCAGGTGCTTGAGCTGGAGAGCCACGTGGCTGCTGAGGAAAGCTGACAAATGGTCTCGAAGGAGGAATTTAAAATCCGTTTTTTTTTCTGATGGAGTCATAATCAAAAAACATCAAATGGATTGGAGAGAGAAAACTGTTGTCCCCTTCCTCCATCTGCCAGGGCATGTCGCGTCTTGTCTCACTTTTGATCTCCAAGTATATTTTCTTCCTGAAGTCGTCTGGTGTTGATCTGGGAAAGTGTCTCTGCGCTGCAGCGCCCCGTGACCATCAGATGTGTGTTAATACTGTATTTAGTTTATTGAGTTAAACTAAAGGAACAACAACAAAGCCTTCTCTGTCATTTAGGTTTGTGCTTGGTGACACTACGTGCAGGAATAATAATGATATAGTAAAAGGAAAACATCTAATGCGTCTTAAAAATATTGCATTCATTGTCACAATTACAATAGCACCTTTTTTTTAAAAAAAAAATATTAATTTTTATTTCAAACACATACAGAATAACTTTATATTTTACTTTCATATACTCTCTGCATTTTGACTACTGCTCAAAATGCAGAGTTTTTTAAATTTTTTATTTTGTTTAAATCGTACCTTCATTGTATTTTATTGATGTTGGAGTCTCTCCTCCCATTCCACTAGGGGGCCCTGCAGATTATTTACGTTTGTTTAAGTGACTTGACTGTGAACCAGAAGTGGTCTTATGGCGACGTCAGCTGAAGCAAGCCAGGTGGATAATACATAGCTCCCACAAGTCAGAACCGCAAGTGATCTGCGGCGCCATTTTGGTAAGGACGCGCAGTGCAAGGCATAGCGGACCCATGGCTTCGAGTAGGCCTGAGCTTGTGGCTTGTTTTTTTGTTGTCATAGCAACTCCATAGCAACTGCCTGCCAAGTTGGCTGTCAGTTATAAAGTTCACTGGAGCGTGACACCCTGTATGTATTAACATTAAAACTACTGACTTGTGTTTTTGAGTGTTGCCCACCATGGTGAGTTGATGCTGAATGTTGTAACCCATTGAGAGACATGTTGTTCGTTCTACATGTGATCTTTGACAAATTAGCTTTAAGCTAATGAAAATGATAGTGGTTAGCAGCTAATTAGCACAATTCTAGCTTTTGTTTATTGCACAGTGGTGTTTAAAAATGATGTTACGTGCTCCAGGAGTAAACCATGTGCTTTATAATTTGCTGGTTTCATCAAGCATAATTAATGATGATATTCTCGTGTGGCTGTATTTTGCTGTTCCCTGCAGATCTCAGTTTCTCTGTGGACTGCGATGGTGATCCTGCCTCTCCAGGGGATACTTAATTTCTTGGGATTTCTTCTGCACATTCTTTTTTTTGCCCTCCACCCGTCTGTGTTCAGCATTTTCCTGTACTTGGAATCTTGAGATGGCAGAGGATAGGTAATAACCCACCGTGGCACATCTGGATGAGGTGACCGTCAGTTTAATGTTTTAACTCTTACATATAGCTGTTTAACTGCAGGGTAGCATGAATGGGAGCAGGAAATGCAGCTCATGTATTACTGAATGGGACGAACAAGAGAAAGGCAAAACGAGTGACTAATCCAATTTGTTTGTCACGCCGAGTTTCTCTTTGTTAAAAGTTGTGAGGAAACAGATGTCCCATTGTCTGGTGATACTTTTCTCCAATTTTCCTTCTTTTTGTCTCCCATTATTTTCAATTTGTTTCCCCATCTGGCTCTTTGTGTGTTCTGCCTGAACGTGTGTGGCTCAAGCTGAATTAATGGCACATGATCTATTTATCTATTTACCGTATGTAGAGGTTTTGGAAATGTTCTGCACCTGATTCACGAAGCAGAATGCACCAAGCAGATTGAGGAGTCCAGCAGCACTGCAGTTGATCTCTCTGCAGTTACAAACACAACAGAAAACAAAGCAAGTCGACCAGTTCTCGGTGGATGAGTCAGGCTAAGATAATGTTTCAAAATGCATAAATGATGCTGCAGGTAGAAGAGAGGGGAAAGATGCGTCTGTTTGACAGATTTATTTGGTGATAAAACTAAACACTGAAAAAAATTTAGTAGGAAGTAAAATGCAATTTTTAGATTATGGAAAATCTACTAAAAATGTAATAACGTATGATTACTTCATAATGAAAAACCACCTGTGTGATATTTTATCCTGTTTATTTCTACTACATATATCAATTTTTGTTTTTTTGGTCACATTTCAATGTGTGTTTGGGGAGGCGTGACAGCACAATCGAACTCTGATATGGGCCAAAAAGGTGGACGGAGGCCCAACTTCAAGGCATTAAATTACAAAGTCATATTTGATGTATGTAACATTGTTATAACAACTAAAATTTAACAAACCTTAGGGCAACAAAATGGCCACAAAATGGCACCGTGTGCCTGGAAAACACAACACTGCGTCTTTAAACACAAATGGCCTCCATTTGGCTAAAACTGAAGACCAAATCCAACGTGGGACCAATTTCACCATTTTCCACCCTACACCCTTCATCCCCATCCTGCCTAGTGGGAATCTTGTGGTCTTTTTCTTTTCCCTCTTTAAGTTTTACTGCATTGAGGGTTGCAGCGGCGTTGCGGAGCTCCCAACAGGCGCTTTTACCAGATCGCTGAAAGACTTCAAAGTTTGTTTGACGTTGTGCTCTCGGGGAGGCCCACCCTGGGAGCTGGGAGAGTCTCCTGCCGAGGCGGTACAACGGCTCTCTAAAGCACCGTGTATATCTACAGTATTAACATTCAAAGGCTCCCGTCCTGGGCCGTCTCTTGCGTAGGTAGCTCCTTTGAATTAAATATGTGTCATCTTTGTCACACGGCGGTAATGCACAGCGGTCGGCGTGAGGTTTGAACAACTGTTTGATTGCTAGCAAATCAATTAAAAGGCTCTCTCTCTGGTCTTTTGTTTGACGTTTGACGCACACGAGGCACCTCGGAGTCCAGTGTTTATGCCTGTATGTTTTTTTTTTTTTTTTTTCCATTTGAAGAGCGTTTCCTGCTGGGAGAGGCTTTCAGAGAGCATGCTCTAGATTTTCCTGCCCTTAAATGTTTGATGGATGAATGCGTTAGTGGTGTTTAATTGAGAATGTCCACCATGGAACATGACACGTCTCTCTGAGCATTTCATCGCGTTGAACCAGAGCGTAGCTCTTCGCCTGTCTTGTCTTTTTTATCCTCGCAGCTGCCACTTTGACAGATCACAGCTTTTAATTTACAGCAATATTCTGAAGAGATTTAAAATAGCGTGAGATAAGAGAAGTGGGTTGGTAGTGACAGACAGCACGACACTCGAGGCTCACTGAGTCCTGCCTGAACAAAAATTTTAAAAAATTTGAAACATTTTGGTTCAGCAAATCTTTGCCATTATTATGGGTATTAAAAGTTAATTTTATAAACAACAATATCCCCCAAATCTATAAACTGTTACTTTGAGTTCTTGTTTTTAATGACCTGAAGTAGTGGTGGAAGTCAATTTAAAATTTTTATAGTTAAATGTCAAAAAATGCTACTCCCACTGGCAGATTATTTCACTAGAAGTTTTACTTGCGTTATAAGTGAACTAATCCAGCAGTGGTACTTTTTCATCAATATTAAGGAATTACTGACTTAAAGCGAGCTCCTTTATCTTGGTGAAAAGTTGCTTGTAAATTAGTTTTGTCTTGTTTTGAAGTTTACCGACATATTTGCATTGGAAACTGGACAAAACAAAGAAAAACTTGGTAAGATTTTGCATTTTTGATGACCCACTGGAGTCTGCCTGAACAAAAGTCAAAGAAAGTTTTAGAAAAATTCTTCATCAATAAATATTTGCTTATATTATTTGTATGAAAAAAAATATGCAAAAAAATAATATGATCTAAATCTAGAAGGTTGACTTTTTATTTTCACTGGCCAGAATCAGTTTCGAGATTCAATTAAACTTTTTAATCAAGTTACTTATAACAAGAAAAAAAATTGACCACTTCCAGGGAGATGTTTTCACTTATAAAATGGGAAAAATGTCTTGTCATAAGTGTAAAAATGAAGCTCCCCTACCCTGCTGAAATGTTACTTGTAAATTAGTCTCCTCTTACTTCCAATGTACTAGGAATTGGACAAAAAAAAAAAAAAAAACTTATGATTTTGTGTTTTGTTGCGGTGATTACCTTCATGATATGATGGAATCACATCGTGGTTTTTCAGCCGACAAATCCACCATACCTGTGTGACGTCATCATGTCAATCTGGACCAAAATCTCAGAGGAATTTACACCTCAGTAAATCTGGCACTTCTGAAAAGAACAATAGAAAAATAACTTCTGGCTAATTTTATTTTACAAAACAAATCTAATCTGAGACCATGATATTTAGACACAGACAGACTTTGCTGTCAATCATCTGCACATTTAAAATGTACATATTGAACAACATTTTGCTACACGGCTCCAATAATAATAAGATCAAATAAATTAAATGATAAAAAGATGCAATAAAAGAGTAAATAGGAGTTTAGTTGTGCATGTTCATGTGCTTAATTCACTCATGTTTTTGTATTTTATGCTGTATAACACAGTTATGTTGATATTGAAACACTGGAAAAGTACAAATTGATTATTTTGTACAAACAGAAAAACAGGTAAACTGAGGTAAATCACAAGCTGTCTGGGTCTCAAAGGTGAAATAAGGACTCCGGTTGTCTTTTGCTAAAGGAAAGGGGTCCCAGCCTCAAATCACTTAACGGCGAACATCAGAGATGACCTTCTATTCCGTACGGATGATTGTTTTCCACATTTTAGCTCGTGGTGAGAGACGCTCTTTCATCCAGCAGCAGCAGGACTTTGCTACGAGGCAGAAATAGTCGATGACAGCAAGGAGTCTTGACAGCATCCACTTTTCACCTGCTGCATGAACATGCTCCAGTTCCGCCTCCTGAACCAGCTCAGCTTTATTTTTAGTGAGCTGGCTGGAGAGAAAGGGAATGTTCTGGTGCCATCTACTTGCTGGTTTATACTCTAATAGAAATCACTGAGAAGGACAAAATGATGCGAAACAGCCTGGGGGGGAAACATTTCTGGTCCTGTTTCCATCAGCATCTCTTACTGTCAATGCATCGGCTCGCTATGAATAAATCACACATTTTGCAAATGGTCTTAAATTTTACATACCACTGACAAGTCCTGAGGATCTCACGGAGGGTCACTCTGTGGCTCCGAGGGAAGCCAGTCGTCTCAGAAACGAAGGCTGCGTGTCAGTTTTAGAAAAATGTTCAATGCAAAGGCAGAAATGACTGGAGAAAAGCAGAGGGCTGGTATGAACTGATTTTTTTTGTGAATGTATCCCTGACACAACCCTCTCATCGGAGCCCTTTTCTACTTGTGTGAGGTTGTACTTTCTCAGGCAGAGACTATCTGATGCTGGAGAGCAAATATGACAGAAGAAAATAAACATCGTTGTACCGTATGCTGAAAAGAATTATATTGCTTTTGACCAACACAATGTAGCGCAAACTTATGGAATAAAAGGAAGGAATGTACAGTGTTTAATTGTATTTTTACTTGGGCTGGGACTTTAACGGGTCAAGCTTGATTAATTGATTACATAGATTTTATCATTACAAATGTGAACACAATCAATCATTATATTATTTTTTTTTTTATAGAAAATTCCCCACTGGAACTGTTGTATTTGAGCGTTTCTAGAACACCCATAAATCTGTCGCAAAAGCAACCTCCACAAACAGCGATGGAGGACAAAGCCGCTTCTCTTGGCCCACTGTGGGTACATCTTTTCGATGGGACGCTGAAACACTATTGTTGTGTTACCTCTGTGTAAAGTGAAGCTGAGCTTCCTGTCACTACACGAAGCGTTCTGGAAGCACGAGCCCTACCGTTAGCTCATAAGCTCATAAGCCCATGAGCTGAAGGAAAAACTTCCGGATCATTCTTAAAATGTACATCAATACAGTGTGACATATTTATTTATTCTAATTAACAAAACAATGTTATAATGCTTCTATTTAGTTATCAGATTATAATTTAGTAAAAAGAACCGTAAGGTATTTCTTCCATGCGCCCTCTGGTGGACTCATCACAAACAAAAAGAAGACTAATTTATTTTATAATAGTCCCACCTATTACAAGATTAATTAAAGGTGTTATCGGATGATATTCCATTAGGAAACACTAATTTATTACTTTACATTTATTTTTTCTTTTCAGAGAATAGCAGTCAAAGCAGTCAGCAAAGTGCAATTAAACGGCTTTTATTGCAATGTTTTTGTTATTTCCTGTAAATTACGTGCTATTTTTACGATTACAATGAAATACGAAAAGGTAAAAGAAATAAAATGACGCTCCTGGAAGCATTTCTTTAAGCACATGCGCAAATGGTGCTTCTACATTCAAGCCTAACTTAGCATCTGAATGCTGACCGTCTCCAGCGCTTATGTCAGCGACCAGGGTCAACATTTCTAACGAGCATTTCTATAGAAGTTCCATGAATGATCAGGGGATTCTAAAACACTGGGAAGATGAATGGGTTTTATAGCAGTTTACACCAATCTGATGGTGGAATAACTAATAGATTACCTCCAATAAATATCTTTGCTGTTGAGCTCATGTTTATTTATTCAGTAATTCAGCAGTTAAAAAGGGTTTCTGGATTGAAAATGTTGCTTACTTTGTCAAAATCTACTTTCAGATTAACATGTGGCTCTAAAACAAACAAACAAAACAAAAACAAAAACAAAAAAAACAGGTTTAAAGCATGAGGGACATTTGGGCCCCGAGGGATATGGGTTGAGAGCCAAACATGCAGGAGACGAATCTGGTTAGATGAGACCAAAATAAAAGTTTTTTGGCCTACATGCAAAAATACCATGAGAGGAAGAGAGCAGACCACCCCCACAGTGACACATGCTGTTGCATGATGGGAAGTTCCTGGACAGCCTGTTGGAGGCTGAAAAAATGTTCACTCTTCATAAGGACGACAGCACCGGATACACAGCCAGAACTACAAGGTCTAGTCAAAGTCTGGTTAGAAATAAGTGAACGCAAAAGTTCACTTAACAGAAACCCTCCGTTAAATCTAACCAAACTTGTGCTATTAGAAGAAAAGGTCTGCAACCTGTCTAATGAAAAGAGCCATTTTGCTCCGACTCCAGCTAAATAAAACTTGATTAGGGCCACAAATGTGATCAGTCCTTTTTTTAAAACATTTTTTTTATAAATATCTCCTCTAGAAAGTGTGTTATCACGTATATTTCTATTAGGTTTTAAAGCAAAGATGCAACATTTTTGCAACAAAATGGACAGATACATGTGGGAATGATGCTGTAAAAAAGACTTTATTTTCTCTCAAGTTTTATATATTTATATCATGTTTAATGTATCTGTTTAAAGCCCCAACATGAGCTTAACATTCTTGTTTGGACACACAGTCTTGGCCCACGTAGCTGCTTCTGATTCTGAAATAGCACAAATAGTTTCCAAAACAACCACAAAAAAAATTATACTACTGGTTGTTTTGGAGGAACTTTTTTCGAACAACAAGCGGAATTATGAAATCAAAAAAGAAAAAAACTGCTAAAACCTACTTTTTAAAAAAAATCTTAATATCTTAATATAGGGGCTGCACAGTGGCGCAGTTGGTAGAGCTGTTGCCTTGCAGCAAGAAGGTTCTTGGTTCGATTCCCGGCCCGGGGTCTTTCTGCACAGAGTTTGCATGTTCTGGGTGTGCATGCGTGGGTTCTCTCCGGGTTCCTCCCACAGTCCAAAAACATGACTGTCAGGTTAATTGGCCTCTCCAAATTGTCCCTAGGTGTGAGTG